>NNCF01129947.1:456611-526166 GCA_002313205.1 Laupala kohalensis | reverse complement strand
GATGGAGTGGAGTGCGTCAAGGGATTCAAGTGTTCACCCTCCCCCTTCCATCAAAAAAAGAAAAAAGAACAACAAATTACTACCACGATACCCTTATTACTACCTACCATTTAATAAAGGAAAAAAAATTATGTAAATAACATTTTACCTAGTTCAGGGGCGTACGGACGAGCAGTGGTGACACGGGGGAGAGGGGACGTGCCCTCCCACCCCTATTTTTGGGGAAATTAACCTATTTTACTGTCTCTCAAAATTGGAATCCTAAAAGCAATTTATACAAGCCTCGTTATTTTAGTACGTAAGTATACTTTCGATAATCTATTAAATATTTGAATAATACTTAGTGAAGCTAGGTCCAAAATTTTATCCTTCGTTGCTAACTGATCCACACCAAGATGTGGAGACTCGCCCTGTAGTATGTAGCATATGCTATAAGGACGGGTAGCAGCAGAAGATTAAATTTTGAACAACTCCCGACTCCCACGCGACACTTTGGGTTGCCTGTGATTTCCAACGCAACCACTGTTGAGCAGAGTGGGCGAACAGGATTGGACATGCTCGAAGAGGGTACAATTTATTATCCTTTTAATCGCTAGACTTATAAAATTCACTTACAAGTGTTTATAAACTATACGTAGTATACAAGTAGAAATAATATATACACTGTATTTATGTTTACTAAATTGTTTATTTATATAATTTATGAGTATGTGTACCCGTAATAAAAACAATTAATTAGCCCATGACCATCTCCATAATTTCTGGATGTGCTACTGAATTAATCAAATTTCCTAAAAGTTTTACAAGACATTCACATGGAATGGGAAGGTTTACGAAATATTTTATGGAAATTTAAGGCAATCCTATACGATGATAAAATAGTCATCATTTGCAGAAATAACCACACAAGATAGACTAAATAAGGAAATTGGATTTTAAGAATCCTGAAAAAGATGACTATAATTCGAAATTTTTATCATGTTAAAACATCAAACATTTTTAGCATTAAAATAAAATACAAAAATATAAGAAAACAACAGAAACCGCACATGAAATAACTTAATGTATATGTTATTACAGTCAAAGTAGTATCTAAGAATTATTGGGTTATTATTATTATATTAATTTAAAAGTTAAACATTATAATTAACAGAAAATGTAAAAAAAGCGTTGAAACCAACGGTGATATTTTCATATCGACAATGGCAGGCGTAATTTTCAAGATATGAATTAGACTAGTTTCAACTAAGCATTCTGTTTATTTCTGTCCAAAATTTTCCTCTAGCCAGCAGAAAATTATAAGTCCAACAAGACACGTAAAATGTAACTCACAATTCTTTTGCCGATTCCAGAACTCTAAGCAGTGACATTACTAAAACCATAAATCTACCAGGGACGTATTTTAGGGAGTGGCCACAGAGCTAGAGTTCCAATACCTCACATCATTGCAGCAGAAATTCTATTATTATGTGCACGAGGTGTAGAGTGGATAAGTAACGAGTAAAACGCAATGTTCTAACTACAGCTAAACAGAATCACTAAACAAGTTTCATAAAACGAGACAATATAAAACTCATTACGCGGGTAACAAAATTGTCCGGTCAGCAATTAATGTAATTTTGTATTCAGCAAAGAATGAGAAGGATGAATAAACAGAGTCATTAGTAATAATTCTAATGAAATACTTGACCTTGATACACATAAACAACAGTAGGGTAAGTATTATTATCCAGAACACCCCACTGCAAACATATTTCGCAGTTGTTATGGTCCATTAACCGTTTAAGAAACCATTGCACCTCACACAAAAATTGCGAACGTAGTAGTGAGAGAATTTCATTAGAATTTCATCACAACATACCAAAAACTAATCAACAGAAGCCATCTTAAGATTTTTTTGGTGTGTGTGTATGTGTGTGTGTGTGGGGGGGGCATTACCTTTTATTACTTAACTTATTTGCATTACCTTTTACACAATTGTTGTGAAAATAATACTTTAGTCTATAGTATCTAGACTATAGTATTTATAGTAATTCAGTCTATAATATCTATAGTCCATAGTATCTAATAAGAATTTTAAAAAAATCATTCTGAAACGGTACATTGATTAAATAATTCTTTTCACATAACTCCAATACAAAAGTTGGTTTGTAGTCTAATTCCCACTTCACAAGACATAATAATTTAATTCGTATTATTTTGGTAATATTAGACGAGAGTGAACTCCTGAAATAAAATAGTCAAAAATAACTAAATTAAAATCAAGAGGAATCGAGAACAAATTATGATCGATCAATTCAGTTGGTTATCATTCAGTTGATATGCACGGAAGTGGTAGATAAATAAGAAAATGAAACTGTCAGCTGAGCAGCATAGAAAATTTGGCTACCGATAAATTATGAAAAATTTAATATCAGAACGCCAAAGATGGGCAATTGTGCTCACCATCACCACCTCGCACGATAATCCTTCACCAGCAGATCGAGCGCATCCTCAAACGGTGCAATGAGTCACCAATACGCAATCGCGCTCCAAATCGCGTCACGTCGGGCACCGCCATCACGTTTGATAAACATATCGAAGTCAGGGGTAAGAAGAGTCTGTCACAAGCCGAGGAAAGGCGGCTGGCGTTGAGGGCAACAACTGCCTCAGTGAGCAGACAATTTGTTTTTTGTTTTTTCACTGTTTCACAAAATAAGAGGGGAAAAAAATGAAAATCGTTCAGGACAACGATTTATTCGAATAGTTGTCCACTTTCACGCGTCCTTTCTAGCCCGTCATGTAATGTCACCTTTGAGTTCAACAACACAAAAAGAAAATACACGCATCTTTGTTGACATAATGCAGTATACAAGCAACTGTGGTTTGTTTGCACAACATATTGACAGTATTTATTTGGATGCTAATCAAAACTAAAGGAAAACTGCATAGTTAATCATTCTCATCCACTGTTAAATAGTCATGGCTCACACGATCTCTCATGTCAGACCTGAACACCATGTCAACAAAGCATGCCCCCAAAACATCGTGTGTCTTACCTCCACTCGTCGTCAGTGAACCTGTGACAAGTCCAGCAATCACGACCAAGCGACCAGTCAGCCAGTCACTAACTCCTCCTCGGACAACGCGCGTGGACAGACTGGCGCCGATGGCACGTGCTAGCGTCACTGCCCCCCCACCCTTCCCTTCAGCGGTCGCACGCCTGTCCCCTTCCTTCCCCTGAGCTAAGCGCACTCACGACGACAGAACCGCGACACCAACACCCGCTCCGCTCTCCACCGGTGGTGGGCACACGCCAAGGGATGTACGGATTGTTGGAGGGCGGGAGGGATTCTAGGGAAATTTTCGGACCGAGAGTGTTGCGTTTCGCGGAAGCTGGAGTCGCCCGAACTGCTGCTTCTGAAATGTTTTACTTCTTGCACTCGTATCCGAGCATTGTCAGTCTTCAGAGAAATAGAGATCTCTTGAGAAAACACGGAATAAGATTTTGATGTCCAACGATACTTGTGTTTCAATGGACGATTTCGCAGAAAATTCAAAGATGATGATGTAGTACTTTGTTGGTACAGATCCCTCAATAAAAATATGCAGTGAAGTTGTTAATATGCAATTAAGTAGAATAACAGCTATTCCATGAAATTTTGCTTTCATATGAATGAAGGAAATAAAAGGACGACGTATAAAATATTAACATTTAGAAACAAAAAACTATAGGAAAGTAAAACGAAAATATTTTTAAGAATGTAAAAAGCTGACCGTGACACAAAGAGGATTCATTGGAATCGCATCAAATGGAATTGAAGGCTGAATTTTCATCGTGTCCCAAAACTTTGACTCTTTAAACATTTCTCATTTTTTGAAAAATCATCACATTTACTAAAAATTTCCTCTTTTAATTACTTACCCCTTATATTTACGATGATTAAAAAATGCGTACTACTTGTTAGAAAACGTTTAAACCTAAAATAACTTGCCAAATTTGACAAAAAATAGAAAAACTCAAAATTTATCTGAATTTATCCATGATACGCAAATATTGTTGTAACACGATGCGTAGCACTGGGGCGTAGAGAAATACCTGTTAAAAAATTGAGGGATACGGAAATTTTTGATACAATTTTTGATACGTTGACTCTAAAGATTCAGCATAAAAGTTTACAATTACAAAGGGGTATTGTATGAAATTCATTTTAACATGACACTGAAATTTCTATGGTTTCATAGTCTACATTCAGGAAGCAGAAAGTACGGTGGAAAAAAACTGGTCAAGCGCGCATAAGGCGCCATAGTTGGATCTGTCGAAGGTGAAACACGTCAATTTTTAACATTAATTTGGAAATAATATTATTTTAATGATATTAATTATATTAGTATATTATTGTATCCTGACACTGTCAAACATGATGGGGAAAGTTTAAGTTCTCAAACATGTCAGAGTAAACACGTAAGAAATTGAATTGGAAATACACATTTGACGAATATTTCATTTGTAATGCATAAATACATACATTCTTTTCATATTATTTTTCTTTGAATTGTATCATATCAATAATCTGAAACTTAAAGGTGTTCAAAATTCATTTTCTCAAGAAAACAAAAATGACTCTTCCTCCGAAGTATTTTATTCTGTATTTAATAATTTTATTTTACTTGAAGTCCAACATGCAATTCAAATCACGCAATTGAGCGAAATGCGTTGCAAGAGAGCTCCCTAAGGAATTAAAAGTATTTGTAAAAAGATGTGTGAACAGTGATTATTTAGATATTTTTAGGCACTCTATAAAATTGATGCATCACTGACTGTCGTAATTCAAATTTTGGAGATTGGATGTGAACTTGGACTACTTATTCACATAAAAGACACGAATCGAATAGAAGATTCCCTCTTCTTGGTATCTGAAGCTTGTGCGCCATTGCTACCTCGATGTAACTGTCACAATGAGAGTTATTGTTCATAATGTACTAATTATAGGACTCCAAATCGCAAGTGAAGCAGAAAATCATAAGTAATTTTTATACTATGGTTTATTCGTTCCGTGGACATTGTAAATTCTTTAGCGAACGATTTAAAGTACACTTATAATAAAGTAAAATATTACTTTCACTTCTGACTTCAACTTTCGCCCAACAATCATTCTGAAATTTTGATCGGATTATTTTACAACACATTCACTAAGCATGCACAAAATCAAATTATTGAAATAAATTAATGAGGAACTTTTGACAATCTATCCCTAAAATAAAATATTTTTTATAATAAAAGAATAGAAAACAATACTTATTGGAATATTTACTGTAAACGAATTGGTTAAATAAATAAATTTAACTTCACGGACTTACAAGGATGAAATTGAATTCATTGATGAGCATTTAATAATGAGATACAAAAATAAAATGACGAATCAAGCATTGATTGATAACTATTGCTGACGAAGAAGGAGAATTATATCAAATAAGAATTTTTAAATTATTTATTTAAGTCATATTTATGATGTGTTGAGGTGAAGGCCATCAGGTCTGATCTTCCATCTAATCACACATCTTCCAAGTAAGAAGAAGGAGAAGGAATTGGTAGGGAGAGATATTGGATTACCATGGTTAAAATTTTTTGAGAAAAATCAGTATTTCTTAAAAATTAAACGACGTCCTCTTCGAACACAAATATATGAAATAAGAGAAATAATAATAACTTAATAATTTGAACATTACTGAAACTAAAAAACGTCGAAAGGCTCATCTAATTGACACAGTATACAAAAAAGATAAATTTATAAATTTAACATATATAACATATATACTGTCTCAAAGGTCATTAAGGGCTTTGATGTTGACGAGCCCTAAAGCCCCACCAAAAAAAAAAAATATACTGTCTCAAGAAGAATATAATTAGGGTAATACGCTGTAAAACGTATGAATTATTAATATTAGTCAGATGACTCCCAAAATCTCATTTCTTCTCCGATTAATTTTAAATTTTCAAGTCAAATCAAAATTTACATGTTTATTATGAAATATATCTTGTACTGTATGAACGAGCTCAGTTGTATTATTCTAATAACCCAATTTACTCTGGCACTTTCTAAGTAAAACGTAAATACATACCCAACTACATTTTAAACTGCTTATTTTGAATTATTTAGTGTATTTAGTTGGATTTTAGACACATGTTATATATTTTTAGAGCATATTTTAAGTGCATATTTTGAACTTTTTAGTGCGTATTTCCCGATTTTTAGTGCATATTGATCCGAGTCCTGATAATGAATATTTAATAACAATCTGTTCAGCTAATGAGAAATTTGAGGCATAAACATGGCTGGTTTATTCCTTCACCTACGACAAAGTTCTCAAAACCAGTTATCGCAACTGGTAGTTCGGGACGAAGTGCTTACCTCCACACACATCTCAATGCTTGAAATATTTTTTCAATATTCCAATATTTTTTCTGTAGCTTCGGTTCTCTACGCAAGTTTTTGAACTTACTCTCAGGAGAACGATTCGACACAAAATTTAATATAATATAATTCGTTGAAAATGTATTTCAAAAGAAAGTAAGAACAGAGCGTTGAACAAATACTTAGAACTATATGAGAATAATATTGATGATAACCCAATGTTCCTCATTTTACAACGTTAGAATTCAATAAGAAATAACGAATATTTAACATTTTTTTAGGAACTAGTCGAGGAAGACAAAAATTCTGACCAACCAAGAAACACAGTTTCCCAGATTCCTTGAATAGGAATCATATAGTTTTGAGCAATAAATTATTTCTCATTATTTCCAAAAAAATATTGGACAATTAATTAGAAAATTCATTATTGTTATTTCTCAAATGTCTGGAACTACTTCCAAAAATAGACACTTCTTTTGAAGATAGTAGGCAGAAACTGAACCAATAAACGAAACGCCGAAGTAAAAAAAAAATTTTATACTGAAATAAAAGATACAATAGCTCTCTGTATCTATCCTCTTATTGTCATATACATTAAGGTTTTAAATTCTTTCGTGAAAAATTGTAGTGATTAATTGGTAAAATGTATAAAATAAAGTGCGTTATTTTCATGTTAAGGAAGAAACTTAACCCAGTATGAAGCATTGCTGACCAGCATAATTCTTGGAACGACCTTCTTAAAAATTAAAACTTATTATTCAATGATAAGATCCTTGTTTTGACGTTATCCGACGAGGTCGACCAGTGTTTTATCTTGGGAGTTTTCTTGAATATTTGATAACTAGACCCAAATAGCGTATTTTCAAAATGTCACCTTCGCACCCCCGTCCTGTGTATTACCCACAAAAACATGTTCAGTGTTCCAGAATTACGTTAGGAGTGACCATAAAAAACAGACGAGGGGTGCGATTTATGAGTTTGCATAATGCGTATGATAAGGGAAAAGAAAATTTATGAACATTTCATCAGTCGGTTGAACAGTTAAACGGAAAATATATTAACCATAGACAAACGTCGGATCATATTGGAATCGCATCTAATAATTTTTCTCACTCTCTATCGATTCTTAAAGAAATATTATTTTTGCTAAAATATCCACGAAATAAACAAAGTGATGATTTCACTCTTTTTGTTATCGGTAAATGTGAGTCATCAGGTCACCGTTTACAGAAACCGCGATTCTGCGATACTTGATTCAGGTGAGTAAATAACCGAATCTCTTGCTACAATTCAAGAATAAACTAGAAGAAATAATACAAATAGGTGTATTCTCGTATTACATCAACTTTTGAAAATGAGTGTACGAAAAATAAGATAACTTACAGGCAAGGGAATAGACTCCAGTCGAGAAACCGAAGACAATGAACTTCAATAACGTCTTCTAAAAATCACACAGAAAACAAGTTTCTGTTTCTCTGCTCAAAAATATTTATTTTGTAGAAAAGTATTTGTACCACTTAGGTTGTTGAATTACCAGCTCAAAATTCTCGTTTGTTTTGGGGAAGAGGTCTAAGAGAAGAAAAAAAGTAAGAAAGATAAGATTTCCAAAAACTTTAGAAGAAAATTCTGAGGTAGTGAACGTTGTCTAAACAGGAACGAAGCATATGTAACAACAGAAACCAATTTCTGTCAAACTGACCACTTCTCAACAATTCCCGTAGTAAACCAGTATCCTCCAAGAATAATTATAAAAGTCAAAGAAATTATCAAACCCTTTTAATTGCATCACCTAAAATTTGAAACATCATTTGGTAATTAAAACTCACTGGCCCTAATGCTGGACTCGTCAAGCTTTAATAAATTAAATATCAAGTCATCTACATAATGTTAAGTTCACATGAAAGCAGAAATTCTTGTGTTAAAAATATTTTGACCACNATATATATATATATATATATATATATATATATATATATATATATATATATATATATATATATATATATATATACTTTGAGAATACCAACAAGATAATTAGCTTTTTAAAATATTTTAGTTTAAAAAAAAATGTAGATATGTTTTGTATGCAAGAGGAAATAATCCGTGTGCTTTACTGAATGACCTCACGTAACTTTCTTATCACGACACTTATAGGCTTCCCACATTATTTCTAAATTATGGTGGGTACTTAATATTTTGTCCCACAATAGATGCCCAAGGAGTTCACGGAGGATAGAGTCGCAATCACTAGGCCTCTGCACTAGTAGGAGGCGATGTGGCCAGCTTTAGACTCCGGACGGTTTGACTCCAGGATAGACCCGGAACTCGTTTTACAACTGGCTGAATAGACCTGGAAGTTAGTCTGGATATTGAGGGATTATGAAAAATCCCCACCCCATCGGGAATTGAACTCGGCCTTCCAGTCAGTCACTCAGCGCTCTACCCACATTTTTTAATTTTTTTTTGTACTCACTAGATCACGCTGCCTCTCGAACAACTGTAGGAATGATAAAGATTTCGTAACAAATATACATGCGTTGCCCTGAAGGGAACTGAGTGGAAGAGGGGGAATGGTGGCATAGGAAACATCCCACGCATGGTGTATATGGAAGAGCACGGCGACCTCTTCCGCGCAGATAAGCCCCATAGCTTCGTAACCGCTTCGCGTCCGGATCTGGGCCAACGCGATGGATGGATGGATGGCTGGGCGGCTGTGAGCGCAGGCTGCGTGTGGGAAGAGTGCCACTGCCGAAGACTCGCTCGCGCCCGCACGTGACACGCGTGCCCGCGCCGGGGTCACGCCTCGCGGCCCCTTACACGTGCCACCGCTTTGCGCCTCGTTCCCTCCCCTTCCCCCACCCTTCCCACTACACTACACTGAAACCTAGCGGCCTTCCTACACGCTCTACCTCAGGACGAGCGACGTTCACTCCAATCAATTTCACATTGAACACGGGTTCTCTACCATTGTAAAACATCGGCATGGTCCTTTCCACGAAAGTTTTCAGTACCGAAATGCAACCCAAGAAAAACAAATGGGAACTGAAGAGCACGGATTTTGTTAGTTTACTGTAAAGTAGCAGCTGTAAATCATTTTATTATCCTCCAGGTAGTAGTGGTCCTACGTGGTTGGTAAGCGCTTATTTGCTGGTAATTTATTTATTTGCTTCCGGTTTAACTGGTTTGAAGCTGGTACGTGGCATAACCAACGTAATCATTCTCCATCCACCCACAATGAGAATTATATAATTGGCTTCATACTAAGTACATGACTGAAGTTACACAACTCAAACCTCACAAAACATTAACTGAGGCGAATGACATTAAGGCCGTAATCCGAACGCGCGTGTTTCGATCGTTAATTCTGAAGAAGTTGACAATATGCATCAGGGAGCCATGTTGAATTATTTTGTATAAGCTTTCGTGAAGAGGACTATAGAGCAGCGGGTACACAAAACTTTTTCAACACAAAGTTATGGGATGGACATGTTAGGTGCAAATAACGTAAATGTTTAACGTTAAAACATAATATTAATTTCTTCTAACATTTTGATGTACACTAAATTATTAATGGTCATATTTATTAACTTAGTTAATCACATGTATGTTTTTGTGTCATAACAAACCTGAAACATTGTTGTTTACTGCCGGACATTCGATCGCGTTTCTCATCGTGCTCTCATGCAATTGCTCGCGTGCATTACAATTTTAACATATTTTCAGTCAATGACCTATAATCTATCCTGATTAAATGATAACGGGCACTATTAAATAGGTCGGTGTGCGCCAAGGGGCCTATCGCCGTATAGTTCAGAACCCTGACAGAGACTACATCCTTATTTCATTGTCTGAATCAAACTACCTCATAAGTACTCTCGAGTGTTAACGGTCACGACAGGTATGGAGGGTATCCATTAACTGATGTTTAATCACAGTTATGAGGTTTATGAGTACTTTCTTTGTAATCCAACGTGTGCGTTACAGTTTAAACTAGCGTAGGAAGAAAAAATTAATTAGCGAATTTGTTGGGGATTTTGTTTAGTGAAAGCGAAACATTAGTGTCATAGATTCTTTCATATCATATTTATTTTCTATTCTCTGAGTAGTTGTAGTATTATTATATGCATTAATTAGCTGAAGAAATGTTTGAGGATACTGAAGGTACATATATTAGTTACTGAATACCACCTGATCGGTGATTGGATTTAAGGGAGGGTGACAGAAGTAACTGTCTTCGGGGCCATTTAACAAATAAAATTTTGATATTTCTCAAAATTTTGCATAAAACAGCAGCATATTATGCAACTGTACATTTTAATGTCAAATTACTGAATTGTGTAAGACTAATATTTCTAACCTTTGAATAATCGGTTATCTTGAATATTTAGGTAAAACGAGGAAAGCACATTTTACAGGACAATGAGTCCTCCAATATCTTACCTGGGTTTAAATGCCACTGAAGGTTGTAAATCGATGCGTAAATACAAGTTACCAAATAAAACATTAAACTACATGCATGTTAATATATATCATTGTGGAATATATATTCCTTATGAAGAAGCCCACGAAGAAACCACGCGTTTCTCTTAACTTGGAACATGTTACCCCTTCCTCAGCCGTTCGTGTTCCAAGTCGTCCCTTAAGGAGTTTTCCGTGTTGTTTCCGCTTCTGGGATGTATGCCTCAGCGACGCGCACAGTGTCCACTGCCTCCCGCCGCCGCCGCACGCGTCGCCCGTCACCGGAAACTCGCGTGACCACGCACATCCGTCCACATGCGATTCTCCCGATTCACGGACGCGTGCGCGCCCCTTCTGCGTGCATGTCTCCAGATTCACAGGAAAAAAATTCTTTTAGGAATCGTCTCTCTCTCGGATGATATTAAAAGTTCCTCACTTCCCCCCTTCTCTTGTTTCATTTATTGAGATCCATGACGACGGAAGTGTCATTTATAACGATAAATATATTAGGTGTAGGGTCAAAACGGTTTTAGTAAAGAACTTTACTTTTTTTAGAAGAGCAGAAACAATTCAATATCTAAAATATATTGTCCAAATTTTTTATGTAAAAAATGTGGTGAACAGGAGACTAATTAGTACAGTAAACATAAGGAAAAAGTACAGAAAAAGGGAGAAGGATATATGGATGAGAGTAGATGAAAGAATTAGATGTGGTAATACAAAAGTGTTTTTCAAGCAGTGCCACGAAAGAATGAGGGAAGAAGATTAAAGAGAGAAAATATTATTATAGAATAATGGAATGTAAATTCTGCACATGTACACATATCGAAAAATAAATAAAGAGGAAAAATGTAATTAATATTATGTGTATAATTATGTATATTAAGTTATGTATTTCGATTTTCAAGTGGGAAAACACTTGATCTATTCCATTTTTATATTTATATGAAAGAAACAATACTCCATACCAATCTGGATAGTCGTATTTCAAAATCAACAAAAAATGTATTTACATTTTGTCTTAATATTCATTTATATATTGGGGTAAGTATATTGAAAATTTCATAGAAAAATTAATTTTTATTAAATATAAAATTAACAAGTGTTACTAGAGAAACGTAATGATTCATTCGAATGATTTTAACGACGGGCATGGTTTTCAAAATCAAAAAAAAGATTTATCAAAATTTTAATTACGAAATCCATACAGCTACAAAAAATATTTTTACGGAAAGTAAACTAAAAAGTTAAAATTCTTATAAGATTTCGCGAAGTAAAAATGTTATAAAGCGAAGGCAATCTTCGAAAGGGAGAGTACGAGTCGAGTTCTCCCTTCAATACATACATTAATGAATGCATTGATGAAGTTCTGATGTCCTAGACCAGTAAACCATTACGTTTTCATTATCAATCACTCCGGTTCAAAGAAGGGTACATTCATAAAAAAAAGTAAACTTCTCGACTGAATTGTAGCTACTGCTTAATGTTATTATTAAATTAGAGACGAAAATGTCACAACCCAACGAAGGAATATGAGCAGGAACCTATTTCTGAATTGCTTAATAACGTGGGGGGGGGGAGGTGTAACTAGAGGACACTGTTTCCAAATTGAAAGAATCCTTCTTCCGAATGTGTGGTTGCTCGGCGTTTGCACAACGAGGCAAAATGAAGGAACAGTTTGGACTCTTGTTGAAAGGACGCGCTTCCAATGTTTACGAAACCTCATCCTTTTCCACCTCACTATTACACAGGACCCTCAGTGTATTAATAAATGATCACTCAGTAATTAGAACGAATATTAGTGTCATGACATCTGTAAACATACCGTCAATCACTTTGATGCGCCTTACTTTGAATAGAAAAATCTAGCCAAAATACAAACGCTTCTATAATTCGTAGTTGGCTAGATACAAAGAAACTATTATGAGCTAAGCTTTGAACGTACTGAACCCTAATGAGCACAAGCATAAAAAAACGAAAAAATGTTTTTTATCGTTCAATTAGTTGGCACCGACAACAATTGGCTAAAAACCCAGAATTAAATAGTGCGCATTCACTCCAAGATATCTAGAGACACATTTAAACGATTATAGTTATGCCCTATATCGTTTCTTAAAAAAAAAACTTTGTCAAACAATATAACACCACTTAAGATTATAATAAATGTAATGCTTATTTCGAAAGGTTGACAATATTTCGTCCGTCTTTACAAGGAATAACCCATATTTATTTTATTTTCTGGCTTTCGAAAAATAAATAACGTAATTTTTATGTAATGTTTCACGTCTTGAGCACAAAAACCGCAATTTAGCGTTGTCTGTTCATATATGGCTAGCCTGCTCCTGGCGTTAGCTGCGGTTGTGAATGAGCTCTCTCTGTTTTTCAGTTTAATCTTTCTAATTATTTTATTTTTTCGAGTTTTTTGTGATTCAGTAGTTGTATTTAGTGTCTAACTTTCATTGTAGTGTAAAATTCTTTGTTCTGTGTGAGTGTTAAGTAAAAAAACACTAAAAACATTTCCTAAGGTTTTCAAACCCAACGGACCATATATAATTTCATATTGTTTTCAAGTGCTTCATTCAAGGGTGTGATAAGGTTTACGTAAGTACAAACGGAATCATAAATTTAACTTCTTGGTGCATTAAAATTAATTATTTTGCTGTATTTAGATTGTCTGGTGCATATACTATTACATCATTATTAAATTAAAAATAACGTACTCTATTGTTGCACTGCTCAAGTTTCGTCGTCGTAAATACAATTATTCCAATATTTTACCATTTGTTTCGTGATCTTTTTGTAGTTATTCATTACAATTTAACAAAATATTGTCTTAGTTATTGTCGAATTAATTTATCTGCAGTTGTCATCCTAAATTATTTCTGTCATTTGTCGGTTTGTTTATTTCCTGATTAAACCCTGCCTCATTGTTGCACCCAAGTTTTCGTCGTCATAATTTCATAGAATTGTTACATCATTTTACAATTCGATTTTCTTGATTCTTTCGTATTCATTTGCATTTTAACACAATATACGGTAGTTATTGTCGAATTAATTAATCTCCAGTGGTCGCCCTAAATAATTATTTCAATCATTTTTGTCGTCGGTTTGTTTGTATATTTAATTTATTTATTATCTCATTTGTAACTTCCGTAGTAATAAATATATTATTATACTAGCATCCTTCATTCAGTGTTAGTTGTCAGTTTTCGTGTATTCTCATTTGCTTTTGTCGTGAAGTTGCTAACTTTCTCACAACAATGGACACTATCGCATTCCTCAACTCATTCAAAGCTGATCTTCAGAAGGCGTACAATAACTTGGTACATTATATTGATACACGAATCAGTGCGCTGGAAGAGATCAATAAGAAAACGATCGGCGGTTGGACTACAGTTAGGAATTCTCGCCGTCCTTCCAACTGCTATCACCCGGTTAAACCAACGACGCATGCACCACCCCAACTCTTCACTCAGAATAGGTTTAGTGTGTTAGATGACATGTCCCTGTTTCCTCCCTTACCTACTCGTTTCATCCCCTCCCGTCCAGTACCCAGACCTGTTCGCACACCACGCACTGGTAAGCACAGCCGCCCAAAACCACGTAAAGTAGTGCTATCCAGAGATGATACCAACACTTCCACGCAGAAATCAAACGTGCTCATACTAGCTGATTCGCACGGTCGTCAGATGTCCTCCGTATTGCGTGGATTTCTTCCTAGCCAGTTCTCAGTCTCCGGTTTCTTTAAGCCAAACGCTCGTTTGGCTGAAGTTATTCGAGAACTGGACACTTACACTAAAAAACTCACTGAGCGGGACACAGTAATCATCATAGGTGGGCAGAACGATATCAACTTGGGTGGACATTTTAACGCGTCTGAACATCTACAGAAACTAAAAATGGCCTCCCTGCACACAAACATAGTGCTCTCTAGCCTGCCTCCACGCTTCAACGTTCCACAAATAAACCACGAAATTAACCTGGCAAACATCTCCCTAAAACATCACCTGGCAGACACAAAAATCACATTTTTTGATTTGCAACCACACCTGACTGCCAAGGACTTTACCCAGCACGGTTTACACCTGAAACCGTCTGGGAAACAGCACTTCGGTTCTCTCCTAGCTTCACATCTGACCTCACATCATCCACCTCCTCCATTACCTCCTCCTGCACGTACCTCATCTCCTCCTCCACCTCCCTCTACTTCTACCTCATCTCCTCCACCTCCCTCTGCTCCTACCTCATCACCATTTCCTCTTCCTATCTCCACACCCATTTCTTCTCCTGTCCCCGTTCTTTCACCTACTGCTTCCTCATCTCCCACGTCAACATCTATTCCTCCTGTCGCCCCCATACACCGTTACAACTTGCGCTCAGGAGTACGATGTGGTACTCGAAGGTGACAATCGCGTTCAGGTGCTGTGTGCGAGCTTCATCCGGAACTAGAAGCTGTACCAATTTCAAATTCCTCTCCACAATCTAACGTCGATTCCATTTCTCGTGAGTCACAAACTCTTTGCGAAAATAAAATAATTATATTTCATCATAATGTCCAATCCCTTTCAAACAAATTG
This sequence comes from Laupala kohalensis, assembly GCA_002313205.1. Taxonomy (NCBI): domain Eukaryota; kingdom Metazoa; phylum Arthropoda; class Insecta; order Orthoptera; family Trigonidiidae; genus Laupala; species Laupala kohalensis. The sequence goes on along the minus strand of NNCF01129947.1, from coordinate 510,736 downwards.
ACAGACATTGAAATTCTGGTACACGAAAATCGATTCGATTTGCTATGCCTCACAGAGCATTGGCTTTCAACTAACAACATCAACGATACTGCTATTTCTAATTATTATTTAGCAAGTTCTTACTGTCGGCAAAATTTTAAAGGCAAAAATCCCCACGGAGGTACGTGTATCTACGTTCGTAATGATATTTTATCTTCTCCACTGACAGGCTACGAGAACTTCTGCGTAGATAGTGTGTTCGAAATTTCTGCAGTTGAACTGACCGACACCGGTATTGTTGTTTTGTGTATTTATAGACCTCCTCAATCAGATCTTGACATATTTTTTCGGAACTTCGAAAATGTTTTAGAACATATCGCACATAAATCTACTAAATCTATCGTTATATGTGGTGATTTCAATATCGATTTCTTGAGTACATCCGACTCTGCACATTCACCAGTTAATCGATTCAAGAATCTTATCGACTCCTTCAACCTTATTACTACGATAAATGACCCCACTCGCCTCTCCGGCTCATCTCAAACATTGCTAGATCAAATTATAGTCAACAATGGAATCTCGTATCTCTCTGAAGTGTTTATCGCCGGATACAGTGATCACCTTGCTCAAGTATTGACTATTAATAATACACTAAAACCGCTTAAAATCCTTTACAAATTTACAAGAGAGTTTAATGACATAAATAAATCCATATTCGTAAATTATTTGCGTGAAGAAACATGGAAAGATGTTTACAATTGCCAAAACACCGACGACAAATTCAATGTATTTATCTCAACATTCCTAAAACATTACAACTCTAGTTTTCCCATAAAACGCAAGTTAATTAACACAAAAAAATACAATAGATGGATCACCCTAGGGATAAGAATTTCTTCAAAAAACAAACGCCGTTTATATTATCTTTCAAAACGCTATAACCAGCCACCCGAATTCCATAATTATTTTCGTAAATATAAGACTATTCTCCGAAAAGTAGTCTATGCAGCTAAAGTTATGGAAAACGACAGGCATATACTAAAATCGAACAACCGGATGAAAGCCATGTGGAATATTGTTAACAATTACACGTCAACTTCTGAAAATCGCGAAGAAAATGTTTCTTTACTAAACGATGGCAAGATCGTGTCAAATCCTCAGGACATCGCAAGTTTGTTTAATTCTCACTTCTCAGAAGTTGGTAAAATAACGAACTCAATATATCCAAATCAATGTCCTCCAATTATTACCACCCACATACCCAATTCTATGTTCACTTCCGAAACTAACGCCAGTGAAGTCATGGGAATCATCAGCTCCTTAAAAAACAAATTTTCACGAGGCATAGATGATATACCTGAGTTTATTGTTAAATCTTCGTCCCACGCTATATTAAATCCACTCGTAAATATTTTTAATAGTTCTTTATCGGAAGGGGTGTTTCCCAATATATTTAAGAGAGCTAAAGTGAAACCTTTACACAAGAAAGGAAACAAACTTAATATTGGAAATTACCGACCAATATCTCTACTACCCACTTTCTCAAAAATCCTAGAAAAATTGTTCTATAAGCGTCTTCTAGATTTTTTATCAAAATATAACATTCTCTCTGACGATCAACACGGTTTTAGGAAATCCTTTTCCACTACAAGCGCCATATTTTCCTTCTTAAACGATGTTACCACATCTCTAGACAGTGGAGAAAATCCTCAGGGTGTTTTTCTTGACTTATCCAAAGCATTCGATGTCATCGATCACGGAATTCTCCTTACCAAATTGCATTCTTTAGGCATTCGTGGACTTCCACATCAATGGCTAACTTCTTATTTAAAAGATAGATATCAACAAGTAGAAATATCCTATACTAAAAATAAAATACTTGAGCGTTGTCTTTCAGAAACAAAGCCACTTACTTGCGGAGTACCCCAAGGATCAATTCTCGGCCCTATACTCTTTTTATTGTATGTGAACGACATGTCATCATCCACATCAGATTGCAAAATGGTTCTTTTTGCTGATGACACTAATTTACTATGTAAACACGCCAATGCTCAAAAAGTTTTGTCTAACCTTTCGACTTGGTTCCATGCAAATCGTCTCATTGTAAACACTGACAAAACAGTGTCTATGTCATTTCACAATAGTATCACAAAATCTTTACCCCAGGTTTCTCTTTCTTTAAACGGAACACAATTAAAAACTGTTACAAATACAAAATTCTTAGGTCTCCATATTCAAGACAACCTCAAATGGAATTGTCACATTGACAATCTTAATTCCCAATTAAGCAAATTGTGTTACGCATTCCGAATCTTAGTTAACGCAGTTAGTCCACGTATTTCCCGTTGCGTATATTTTGCAAACGTTTACTCCCATTTACGTTACGGCATTACCTTCTGGGGTAATTCCGGTCAGAGTATTCAAACTTTCAGAATTCAGAAGAGGATAGTTCGGATAATTTGTAAATCTCACCCCCGAAACTCTTGTAAACCTTTATTCAAGGAATTAAATATATTAACACTTCCCTGCATTTATATTTATGAAACAGTCGTGTTTGTTAAGTCCGAATTACTGAAGTGCCACCCTTTCTTTATACGAAACAGTCTCGTTCACGAACACTACACACGCAATAGTAGTAATATTCATCGCCCTTTCGACCGCAATTTATAAGCAGTTAGGTGTACCTTTCGTGTGGATCCAATACGCAAATGATATAATATGAAAATTGAAATGACAATTAATTCAAAATACAGTATTCTCTATGTAAGGAAGCGAAGCATTCCTTTGCAACTGATGATTGCATTTTGGCCGTCTCTGCCATACTTCGACCACGAGCCCACCCTTCAATCACATTCTTCACTGCCGTCATCTGTCACCTGAGTGACCTCTTCGTCTCCTCCCAGAGTGGCTTTTAGGCTCAACTGAAGGTCTTCGTCGTCTTATCGGGTGGCGCAGTCGGGCGCGCCATCCCGTCGCGAGGCACGATCCTCTTCCATGCCTCGTCCTCTCTAGCAGGATCTGTGCGTGTATCCGCACGACATGTCTGAACTCTTCAATTATGCTACGCGATCTGGTGAATGAGATAGATGCAAAACAATACTTCGCAATAATGCAGGTAGATTCTACACCTGAGTATCGATCCGTCTTTGGACAAATCTTTATTATATTCGTTTTCTTAATTCGTTCATTTTTCTTGGATTTAAAGAATCAGAGAATAAAGTCAAGATTACCCGATCTTGTCTTTGAAGACATACATTAAACGAGCAACTAGGATGTTCAGGTAACAATCGTCATTTGATTTCAAACTATTGTACCGGTCATTTTTCGAAGTTCTTCGGAACATGCTAAGCGACACGTCGCCATATCTGCGTTGTCATTTGGACAACCCAAATTGTTTTAAAGAAAGTTTTGCAACCATTAACGCAAATATGAAGATAATTCACATAATTGTAAATTAATTATTTCATTGTTTGAGAACAATGGAAAAACTTTAGTCTTAACTCCCGTTTGGTTGAAATTGTCAGCAAGGGCTCCACTTCTTGACCCCTCTAACCCATTTCAACATTGTATGAACATTGTCTTATTCGGAGAGATACAAAGGTTTCGTTATGGGTTTGGAAATGTACGTGAAGAAAAGCTGAAATGTGTGAGAAGACGGGTTGAAGGATGGGCGTGGACACGGGGGACGCGTGCAGGCGAAGGTCGTGCGCCGTGCTCTGAGAGTGTGCGTGATACTCTCAAGGTTGCTTCTACCTTCCTCCTACTCTCTCTTCGTCCAAAGCACACCTCACTATCCTCCCCCCACCCCCACGCAGTCCTTGACCTATCTGAAGAAACAAAGAAACCATTATTCAGTTCAATAAAAATATTCAATGTAGAAATCACGAGTAAACTGAACTACTTCCATACTGGACGATTCGCTGAACAAATATTCTTTTGAGGAGTAATACACGATTCTTTTGGGGTAATAATTTTCTTTCCCCAAATTCATTACTACAATAATTCAAACCTACTGTAATGATGACGAAATAGTATAAGTTTAGTCTTCGTTACAACCAGTCACGCGAACACGTCAATGAAACTGGCTCCTAGAGGACAAAATTAGCATTCATAAGCAATTTCATCCCCTATTATGACACGAGGAATTCTTCAGAAAGAATTACACTGACAACTCATACAATAAGTAAAGACAAATTGAACAAATGGGTGAACATCACAAGTTTAGTTTGCTGAGGTTTCTCTAAATATTTTCTTGTTGCCTTCTTCATGTCTACTCCAAATGAACTCGTGTCCTTTCCAAATAAACTCAATACCACATCAATTTGGTTTCACAAATATAATGTTCATGGCAGGATATTTAATAATTTCTATAGAAATTACATTAGTTTTTTTACTTTTTACAAACGTTTGAAAGAGTTAACTCTTGATTGTTAATACGTAAAACGTTCAAGAAACCTTAAATTTTGAGATTTGATTTTTCAATGCCGTACCTACAATTTTCCGATTCTATAGAGATAATTAAAAATTTTCCTCCCTCGCATGTTCGTCTTAACCCGTGTCCGCCTTAATGGCTCTTGAGCACCTTGGAACCCCATCGAATGTAAAGTACATGGGTCTACAAAGGCGGGATGTCACTTATACAATTATTATTATTATTATTATTATTCACGAATTTCAACTCACGTATGCAGTGACTTATTTTGGCACTAATAAACTGATAACGACCCGTATTTTTTAAGTTATTCCTTCTAGAAATATTAGATCCTTTGGGACCTTGATCGGAATTGATGGGATGGTGCGTTGCTTGTTTCCGGGAAGTAAATCACTCATATGCCCCTCAACTGGTCATACACAGTTTGTAACAGTTTTTTGATAATTCATATCCAAACATTTTGATTTTATTAGATCTCTCTCCGTGCTAATGACGCCCATCAGCTTGCTAGCAATGAACTGGATTTAAAAAAACAATCGGATATTGAAACCTGAAGTTGAATTATTTGTCTACAGGTCAACGAATACTACTTCCCATACGGGGAAAGAGACAAGAAACATTTGTGTCTCACATCAGTTCCACTGGTTGGGCGCTGCTTCCTCACACTTTCGCTGTACTGCAAATCCAAATATTACAAGTATATAGCCATTATTTTTAACGTATAAATATATGTTACAACAGATTTGAAGTTCTAAAAAATTCTTCAAACCTGCCTGTTGTACACTTTACCAATTTTTAATTGCAAAAAATCTTAGGTTAGAAAGAGATGCAGAGACGCAAGGAAACAACAGTTCATTTAAAAAAATGTAAAGCACACGATGTAAACAACACGCAGAAGTGTACAGATGTGTTTAATATAATACGTTAGTAATATTACATTATACTATCATTATACATTATACTAAACCGTAATGTTATACCGAATGATAGCAATACAATTTGAGAAGACAATGGGAATATATTCCTTTCTCTAATACGTAGACTAGCGTAGATTTTAATTTCATGAACCAAGGATACTTGGTATTTTGGAGGGCATTTCAAATTAAGATCGAAACATATTTGATCATCACGAAGTGTTTATATTTTTACAATTGCTCTTAATCATTTTAAGATGAATAAAATTCATTTTCCTCCCATCGAATTTATGAGGATGATTTCTTTGTGCCCTTGAATTTCATACGAATTAGGAAACATTTATTTTAATGTAATAACGAGTATGTGCCTTCCCTGCATTTGCTTTACACAGAGCACCCGCGAGTAGGTCTAGTGACAATCAAACAAATAAGCAAACCTAATCTAGGAATATGCTCTCACCCGACACACCGTTGAATGATAATCCGGAAATTTTTATATTAAGATTGCGAAATCTTGAATGTTAAACACCCTTATAGGCTTGCAATATTATAAAAAGCTGGATAAGACACGAAAATACACTCAGGTATTTAAAGAGAGGAAACAGTGTTAAAAAACACACGAAGACGTAAATATATTTATTATTACAGAGAAATATAGGGACAGATGTATAGTACAAGTTGACGCCTTTGTAACTCAGCTAATCTGTATATTCGGAATTAGCCTTTCCTGCCCGGCTTCTCACGAGTATTTGTTGTTGAGATTCGGTTTACTCTTCATTAGTATTTACTGCAGTTAAAATAGCAAGATTACATAGAAAATTCATGATTTCTATGTAATCCATCAATTTGCGAAAATTAAATAAACATATTCAAACACATTTCACACTGAATCGCCCCTTTAAACGCCTAACTTCCAACTTCCAAATATACTTTCATATTAAGCCTCTACAGTACGTAAGCAACATCTCGTCAATATTTCATGTTCCTATCCTTAATGTTTTGCTGCTTTGCTGATTAAGTCAGTCCTTGAGGAGTGTTTTTGTAACTGCAAATAAGTAAATTTTAGTCTGTAATGATTTTTCTTTATTATAATTTTATAAAGAAGACCTGAATAGTATCAATGGGATAGTTTTTATATAGTTACTTTGTCGTATGTGTTTGACCATGTCATAGTATTTATTGAGCAATAGCTGATCACCTGGCGTTGCTCGGGAGTTTTCTTAGACAAAACTTCTTTACTCAGGAAGAAGTAAAATCAATCTGTATTGTAAGATCAAAATACTTTTTGTTACTGATTTTTGAATATATGTACAGTATCCTAAATTTCAAATTCATAATAACCCTAATATAATACATAAGTTTACTGTATACACAATACAATCTCGCGACAGCCGCTTCCGAGGCATGACGCGGCTGCATCATTTCATTAAAATTCTCGTAAAATGTTAACTATTAGTAGAAATTTTACGATTTTTATCTTTGTAAAATGCACAAAATAATTAATTCATTAAATTTAATGATGATTAATTTTTCCTTCTTTTATTACTCTCTTAAATTGAACACTTCCATTTTTAATAACGTATTATTAATAATTTAAGTTAATTTTTCTTTCCCTGAAAACCTTAATCTGACTATTACAAACTTTAAAAAAAGCCAAATATGTCGTTCCTATCGTCAGTTATGATCATTCCTACCGTCCATCAGTCAGTAGAATGCAGAGAAAAATTATGATTTTTGCTGTTTGTCGGAATTTTCCGACTTTTCTTTGTGGGTTTTTTTCTGAAAACTTTTCCAGGACCATAACGAACAAAACAAAAAACGAATTACGCATATTCTTCGTTCGAATCGTGAGTTATAGTCTTGAGTTCAAACAAAAATCCCATAAAAAAAGAATTTTCAGTTTTTCCCAATTTTTCCAATTTTCCGGTCAACTTTTCCAATTTTTCTTTCCCTAAAAACCTTATTCAGACTATTCCAAACATTTTTTAAAAAATAACCAAATCGGTCCAGTCGTTCTCAAGTGGAGCGGTTACCAAAGAACAGCATTTTAATTTTTATTCATATAAATTCTTAAAGAATGTAAATTTACTTGTGATGGAATCAAAACAATTGAGGATCGCACACGAAATATCACTCTGAACAATATTTGACCTTCAAATAGATCAATACGATACAGGGTGCTGCCTCACGTCGCGAGATACCATCGTCTCCCTCCTGAACGCGTATCGACTACTTCCGACTCGAATGCGGACGCGATAAAGCGGCAGGTGACGAAGCGTGCTTCGCCTAAGTGCAAACCCGGGTCCAGGCAGCGAAGCCGCGCTCTAAACGGCTGAAGGGAAGTGGCTCAGGTACTGGCGCGTGCGCAGGCAGACCTCCACCGGAAAGAGTCTTCTAACGGATTTGAGGAGGAGTTGGTTCGTGTTTTAAGGGCGAGGGCGTTGCTGCTGGTAACTGTATTCCAAAATCAAATTGAAACTCCCACCCACTCCCTCCACTCATAGACTCGCCAATGATGGATGCCATTCAGTGGAACAGTGCTAGTAGGTAAGAAAAAGAAAAATTCACTATACTGTCATCATAATCGCCGCTACGTTAACGTGATTATCGAAAATTCCAAGGGGAGGGGAGGAAAGAATATATATTTGAAACATCGATCACCAGCAATGTATACTTTTCATTACAATATGTATAGCATGATATAGATGGTGTCACGATTCCCTGTAAGCTGGTAATGAACAGTGTACTTTTAGGAACATATACAGTGAAGACTCTTTAACTCGAAATCCTCTCTAAGACAAAGAAATTAGCCATTCCCTTCCGTTGAAGTACAAAGAACCCTACAACTCGCATTATTTACACGTTATAACTCGAACTGAATATGACTTCCCTGTGATGTACTCTCGATTCATATCACGCTCTCTAACTCGAACTACAACTCTAGTGGGCTCTATAACTCGAAAAAGCAATATGTAAACTTTGCGACCTCTTTAAACCGAAATTCTTTTTGCAAGACTCTTTAACTCCAAGCAATTACTTTCGTCGTCGTCAATAACCAATTCCAAAAAAATGATTTCGTACTTCCATTGAACGATGTAATGATATCGAGGACAATATATTTGGTGCCTTGTTAACAATCGGGAAATACAATTGAATTGTCAATTGTGTTAGCTCCTTGACGTAGAAGAAAATTACAGATTTCTTTTAATATATGTATATTTTCATGTTGTTCCTTTACCATAAACTAATCTTTATACATGTAATTATGTACAATACAAATGTAGTAAAATATATCTCTATAAGTCGAATTTTTATTTTCTCATGGCTCTTTAACTTGAATAACATATGCGTCTACAAGTGGAAATTGATAATTTTAAAAACCTTATCTCGAAGTCCTCTATAACTCGAAAACCCGTTAACTCGAAACTTATAACCTTTCCCTTGCGGTTCGAGTAGGAGAGGATCCACTACACCTTACTTAAAAGAAAACTATCATCTACCTCTGTAAAACTAGAATACAATGATTGCACCATGATATGTTCTGAAATTTTGTCCCCAAGTTTTTTTCATCGTTTTCAGTACAATATAAATTCAAACTGTAGAATAAATTTTCCTTTTTTCACAGTTTTCGTGATCCTTCAAAGTGCATACAACCCAACACTGGACGTTTTGAAAACGGCTTCCCTGAAATCCAATAACTCACACTTCGACACTTTTGGGAATCCCAATGCTACACTTGAATACGATGTGGGTACTGGTGCTTAAAAAATGGGACGGCACAATAATAGTGAGCTGACGATAAAAACAAAGTGGAGTAGTATCAAGACTTAAGGTCCAAAATTTAAGTTTTGATGATAATGACCATGAGAGTGGATAGTTTTTGGACGAGTACGAAACAATTATGTAGGAAATGGCGAACGTCCAAACGAAGGTGAAAAAGAATAAAAGAAGAGCAAAAGGTAGTGTTGTATGTCGTCGCCACAGGGCCCACACCCACATCCCGGAAACGCAACGCGAGCGAACAAACAGCGCGTGGCGACCGACCGGCCTGTTGCGTCGGCGGCGTCTCAGGTCTCCTGGTGCTCCAACACTGACAGAGATGCGCTTCAACGCACGGACGCTCATGCGGGCGCCACGACGTGCTCTTACACGGGTCACGCTTTGCATTGCAGCAACAGCAGCTAATTGTATGAGTTGCAAGGAGCTCACCAAAATTCGTCAGGAGCGATTCAAATGAAGGAAGATTATTCTCATTCAATTATTGACTTACCCAAGTTCACACCTCACTTCATACGTCTGATTCGGAACGTCTTCTGTCTTCTTCATTCATTCCACACAATTCGACCTTCCTATTCACATCAATCGTCTATCACATCTCTTTACAACACTAGTACATATGACAGACTGAGAAGCGCACGAGATTACGTTCTGGATAGCCGAACAAGTGTGTCCATGCACTTCTCACACATAAAAACAAAATAAATAATAAGAATGAAACAAACTGCTGTAAGGAATTTTACTTCTCCAAATTAGATAATAATATTTTTATTCTCCGACCTTCCGTTACAAGCCACTCAGGTATCGTGCCGTTTTCAGAACATCATTACCATATTTTATACTGTAGTATTGAGTTCGATGGAGAAAAAACTACATTTACTGCGGTATTTGTTGTGTCTATCTTTCTGAAACTATTATAATTATTTTGTTTGGACATTTAACTACCTCTTTATGTTACGAACCGTGAGATTATGTGGAAAGATTCCGAAAAAATTAATACTTCCGGACAGAAATGAATGAGCGACATCTAATTGGGTTCAAATACTCTCAAGGTAAATAACAATATCCTAAATTATACAACAATATAAGATGTAAACATACAGATCATTTATATTTGTAGAACTTACATTGCTGAGAAATTAGCTGTTGAATGAAACACAATTCGGCTCGTAGATTTTTCTATTAAATAATATCTTAATACGCGGTATTAATGTTGTACTGTTAATAGGAAAAGAATTGGCGTCTAAAACATTGGATATTAATTATTATGTAATACAAATATCTTGGAATAATCGAAGAGGAGTAAAAAATTTAAAAGAGTACTTCCTGAGAACGAGAAATCAACTCAAGCGAGCACTTACACACAAGAAATAAAATTTTCTAACCCAACAAATTAAATGGAAATGCGGTACAATGATAAATTAACTCCAACAAAAGATCTGTCAGATGAATACGGAAAAACAAATACTCCAATACTCCGTGAATTTTGAAAATTAATTTGCAACTTAAATAATAGGTAATACTTATTGCTCGTAATACAATCAAAAAACCGTTGCACTACATTACAGCATTTCATATTCTTGGATTTAACGTTCTAATTGCTTGACTATAGTTTACCGAAATGCAAAAATACTATAGAGCAAACTGTTTTCAGTGTGGGTAGACGTTTCAGGATATTTTTCAATTCTAAGAAAAAAATAAACACATACACGCGTAATTTCATTTCGAGAATAGTCATTTCTCAATTTTCTAATTTTGTTGAAATAACCTTTATTTTGTTTCTATAGAATTCAAGAACATGGAAATTAAAGATATTAGTTACTGAAACGGAAACTAAGTTTAACGACTACAAGACAGTCAATGATGCAAAACAATGTTATGGGGAAAATGACTGGATTAAATTTGTAATGAAATTAAGAAATAATAATACCTAATTCTTAAATTAGAACTCTCGTTTCACATGAAAGAGTAAATATATCAATATAAAGTCGAGAGATAATTCTAAGAAGTAAAAACTACTGAAGACACAAATGTTGTCTTTACATTATTTCTTAGTTTCTATTTTCATAATAAGTTAATGTTACATTTTGATCAAGAGATTTTGACACGGTGCAAGAGTCCCCCAAACAGTAAATTTTAAAAAACTGCATTGCCCAAAGAGTGTCTTCAGCTATTGTAGCTGAATCGGGAATGAAATTCGTTCAAAATAAGTAACTCTAGTTGTTAGTATCTCAACTCAGAGAAATTTATTGGAAAACTTTTCCAAAACTGGAGCAACTTAGATCGAAGTAGCAATATAATAAATAATTACCAATACGTCTAGATTTACATGGACATAATATTATGGGAAAATACTCCATGAAACTTGGTAACATGTGTTCCTGAAGATAAATCAAAGAAAAGTGATGATAAATTATTGATGTATCCAGCAAGATATATCAGATATGCATGGGAACTGCTAAGTACTAAAATTCCTGATGAGTTTTTATTAGTCCATACGAGTTTCTCTCACTAGTTTTCTAGTTTCAATTCAATGCAATAAATATGAAATTTGTCGCAGATTCGAACCATTCTCATTGTTAAAATTTTACACTGGCGGACCATGAGCTTCTGTATCTTATATAGATACAATTTTACTCTTCTTGTTAAGTTGTTTAAGTGGAGGAGGTGCTAACACTAACTTTGTGAACATATAGGTTCCTAGGCATAAGTCCTTAGACATAGTAGGAAGTTTTAAAGAATTATTTTTGTCAACACGGCTGATAATTTCCTCAGTTATCTAAGGAATATTTTTTTATAAAATCCTGCCTCTTCTTATCATAATTTCACTTCATCCCGACTTCACTGATTTCGTGTTAAGATTCCTCTATTATTTGTCTCAGTACATGTTTTTGTGATCTATTGTTACTGAAAACGAAGGTGACTCGAGTGAAAAACTTGTTACTGGATGTTTTTCTCTGATACGAAATAAATAATAATGAACATAAATAATACAATCTTTGTATTTTTTAATTTATTTCCTAAGTCAGAGAAGACGAAGAAGATGAAATTGATTTAAGGTCTGAAAAAGGCTTCATTGTTTTATGCTGTCCATGCTATCAGTTAATGTGATATGAAACAATTCATTTTCCATGCATTGAGATGTGGTTCGTCCGTGAAGAGAAATATTTTATCTTACACCCCTTACTAACATGAGATGAAATATATTATTCTACAACAATCACTACAAGAGAGTATATGAAAAAGAATAAGCAGTTTTATTTCACAACCAATTAGTGAAAGTATTTAAAATTTTAATTTAATTATGAATAATATTTAAAAGATGAGTAAACACAAATGTTAACTTTAGAGAGGTAAGTTCCCTTGGATAAGGAAAAGTCACCATATCCATAACGATACACGAAAATATAAGAGGAATTCATTCCTTTAATTAATCTCGGTAGGAGCTGAAGCATCACGTAAAAGTAAATATAAATTTAGCGAGATTTCCATTATCATGGTGGCGACTTGAATGCGCGAAACCACACAAGCACATCCTCCGCAAGATATGACAACACCGCGCTCTCATTCTACTGGTTACACCTCGTGATTATAGTTCATGGGGTCGATGATAGTGGCAACAAAGCCAGCGAGCATCGCATATAGCTATAGGTGCTGTACTAACCAAAGCAGGAAAGTTGCATAAAGAGCAGCGTTGTCATATTTCCCGACCACTACACAAGTGCTGGGTGACTTATTTTATTTTCATATCCTAGACCAGTCTTGAGAGATTCCGAGTCTCGAAGTTCCAACCCTTTATTTTATATAACTAGACTTAGAGAAGAGCAATTCGTTACTACCACTCATAGATTGCATGGGTGAAAAAGTTGAGTTAATTGGAGGCAATATTATGTAAGACTATGTAGCCAGCTAAATATTTATGTAATCTTACCAATAAAAGGAGCGTAAAAAGACAGCCATATATGTGAAAAAGATTTTGAGGGAGGTTTATATTCATATTTTGTTGATTGTTCGTAAATACTATCCAAATTACATTATTTCACCATAAAAATAATAATAAATTTATTGTCAAAAAACAGTACAAACTGATTTTGTACTTATTTTGTATAAGGTGACTGTTCGTCACCCTATTTTTTAAATAGGGGCTTTAGGGTTCGCCAACGTCTAGATCATTAGAGCCCTATTGATTATTTCGTCACCCTGACAATTGTTCCTCCCTCTATCATAAACGCATTACATTGTTTCAGCCAAATATATTTTTTTGTGAAAGTTTGAAGATTTCTCGGTAAGATTCTAAGCTAGAACCCCCTGAAGTGTGTGATAAGGAGTAACGCATGACAAATTCTGAGTTTTCTCCCTGTCATTAATGAATGAAAATGACCTAAACAAAGTCGATTTAAAGGTTGAAGAAAGAATATACCATCTGGGCAGTGACCCACAGTCGTTGATTCGAGGCGATAACCTTCGAAGGACTTGAACAAGAGAACAACGAACAAGTGAAACACAAACAAGTGCGAGCCACGCGCAAAGGATGAAAACAAAAGTGTCTTGTTTGGATGCTTCACGCCCCATTTACTAACATTTATCACAGCTATTTACTACTTCTACAATATTCTCTCTACATTTGACATACGCTGAGAGCAAGTTCCGTGATGCAAGCATAGGGAATGCACTGGTACATGCAAATGAGTTACATGCTACTGTCATTGAATGTATTATTAACACCACATTCTTAACTTTGATTTACTTTGATGACTAGTTTTTTTAAATCGCGGACTGTAATAATTATTATTGATCAAGGAGTGAAAGAAATATTAATGAATTCTACTTGCCTGCAATGTTTGAAATTAAATCTATTATAATAAACGCCTATTTCAAAACGTTTTTCGAAAAAGTGTCACGAACGGTACGAGTAATATCAAACTGCGAATACAAGGGAAATTCATTCTTAACATATCTCACTTACTGTAGTTCAAATAAACAGTCACAGATTAGTGTTCATTTCTGACCACAGTTTATTTTCTCTAGGAATGAACAAGTTTTTCTCTTATGAAACATTTCAGAAATATTTATGAATGCTTCTGATGAATGAACCTCGAGTATTGGTTTAGAAACATAATCATAACCATATAAAAATAATTTTAAAATGTTTCCGATGCAAAATCGCAAATTATACAGTACTGAATAAGGAAATTAAAAATAGTTCTTACGTCAGAAATAATTTAGATTAAAAAAACGTTATGAGTCATTAGAAAGGTGAAACCGTTAATTAGTTAGGCATTTCGAAATAGCTCTCTTATCTCTTTCTTTATCTCCGTTTAATTTATTTTCCAATATTGGTAATGATAAAACAGCTAGACCTTCATGTAATTATTTTTCTTTTATGACAAATGGAAATTATTCACATGTTCTGCATCTAAGACATGTTCTCCGGAAAACGCTTTCCGAAATTTTTTTGTTAACATGGCGTGTCATGAACGTGTGACCGTGTTTCGCACAGTGCGAACGTGCGCGCAGTACCCCGTGCGTTTGGCGGCGTGAGTTTATCTGTGCGGATGGACTAGTTTTATCGGGCCCGCTCGGCCTCTTCAAGGCGCAAACCGCGGAGTGACACGCGCGGGGGTGAGCGGCACGTCCCGCTCACAACTTCCCGCCGCCACGCGTGCGTCGACGCTCCTCCGCTGTCCACAGCGACCGTCACCGGAGGCGAGGACACGCGTTTGTTGACTCTTCTTCACCTTGCGCACGCATCGCGCGCACTGCGACGTATGTTTGCGTTGGCAGGAATTAAAATAACCACAGGAAGTTCTAGAAAAATGGCGTTTCGGGACTTTTTTATTTGTATTCGAATATTTAGTGTGCAAATGGAAGTTCCAAAAAACATCTTCAATGAATTAATGGGCTCAATGAGTCACTAATATATTTGTGTCTTTTACTGTGAGATGCTACGTTTTTGTTTGATAATTTTACTTTCTTAAGCAGTTTAAAATAATTGTATGACACATTCCTATTTTTAATTCCGTATGTATGTCACATGTGATACAATATACCATATAGTAAAACTAGCGGGTAATATTAACAAAATAAGATTATTTTGTACTAAATAAAGACATTTTAAATAATGAAATATAAAATTTGTCTTTATTAGAAAATATTAATAATAATCCAGCTGATTCATATTGTATTTTAACCTTGAACGTTCTCGTCGCGTTTTCATACATTTCAAGGGAACCTACGCTGATATAATTAGTCATGTTTGTGTTCTAGAACATTATGTGGTCTCTTCAGAGGGCAAGGTCATGCAACCTTGGACGTCTCTTACGTCACGGTATTGTCGAACACAAAAACAAGTCATTGTCTAATATCATCTCACGTTAGTAACCTTGATCGTCCTGTTAGTGACCTTGATCGTCCTGTCAGTGCCAACATCGGGACATTTTAACCCTACTACCAGTGACGGAAGATGGATTAATAGAAATAGGTCGTACAGGAAAAAAGACAGAGTCCAGGAAATCAGGCCAACGTTTTGAACCAACTCTCATCATTTATAACAGAAAAACTTCACAAAACTAAGAATGTATAAGAAAAGAATCCATTATTCTGTCGAGTAAGTTTTTAAATGATATGTCAAAGACCTCGTGAAGTACTTAGCCGTCGGGCACAGATCACATAAGTGGCATTTTCTAACCGTATTCAGGTTGGTAGCAATTAGTACAGTAATTGTTTCTTTCTTGAAAACCACTGTTAAATTTTGTAAACTGGAAACGCATATTCTGAAATTGGTATTTACAATTTCTTAAAATTCGAATCACATCGAATAAATTCACAATTATAATTCAACATTAAGATTCAGTGTATAATAATGTATTGTACAGTAGTTGACCGGGTACACACATTTCAAGACCAATCCGCAACTCCTTTATTTATCTTATTTTTCAGCTGACTACACGTTGCACAGCTAGGAGATTATTTTTACAATATTTCCTAAAAATTCATAACTTTCAACTGAGGGTGTACACGTTATTTTCTCAAGGCTTCGATTACTTGGCATTGCCAGTACCATGTATAACAATCTCTTGTAATTTTTCCGTTAATGAAGTCAACGAGATAATTGAGGAGTGTTTATCAACTTATTCATTGGTCCACGTACAGGATTCCGTGCATCCGGGAATCGATAAGAATTAAAAAGCACGTTTATCTCGTTGGTTTCACTAAAAAGTTCAATCTCTTTGTTAATTACACCTTTAAATTTAATATTCTTGCTTCGACGGAAATAAATTGACGAAACCAATCGGTTGTTGAAACTTGAAAGGACTCCTTTGCCCCCTCAACTGGAGATAGTGAAGAGAAAGTACAGATTGCATGATGCGTCTGAATGTCAAACTGTTTGCGTATGTGTATCAAAGGTAACCGCAGTATTGCCGATTCAACCCAGAAGTTGATTACACTGCGGGTTAATTGATCAAGCGTTATATAAAAAATTACAGCTCGAATGTATGGACAAATATCACGTCGTTACCATTAATCTTTCGGTATTTCTTGTGGCAAACATATATTTTCTCTGTAATACTTTATGCAAATAATTGGGCTCAATGCGACAAATAAGTCGGTTCGTGCGGAAAATAGTACCTGAAACGATGGTATGTAGTGCTAAAACATTCATCATAAGTACATTTTTTTGTGAAAGAGTGACACTTCTGAATGTTATATGGAAGAAAACTTCAAACATGCCACTGAATATGAATGATGTATAAGGGAACTTGGAGCACTATCGATAATCCTTTTTGTCGCCCGTGTTACCCAGAAACAGGTTCTTGCACACAATTTATTTTTTTAATGAAAAAAAGAAAACAATGAGAAATAGAAAGCAAGACCGCTAAGATACAAACTTGTGAAGAAAGAAAAAGAAAGTTTAATACTACGAACTTCACATAAAAAGCTTGGTATAATAAAAAATAAGAAATAAGTTGAGTATGGTACATAGTGACAAGTTTCAAGCTAATGTAATAAATTTGATATATTTTACTGGTCGCTCAAATGCAGATGCGATGAGATGTTGATACTGATGATATGAAGGCAGACATGTTTAGGGTATAGTTTTGTGCCACTATTTTCCTCAGTCCGAGGTTTTCCTCCAAACCTTACAATGACAAATGAACGAAGTCCAAGACGCGTTCTTCGTGTGTTTATAAACCGACGAGCTAATGACTTACTTCGCGTCAGTGCTCGCTTCAGCGTCTTCCATTGCAACCGGATGCGACATCGAAAGTGCTGGATCAGCGACGACAGTGTTGGTGGTGGTAGGAAGGTGACGGTAACGCGGTGGGTGGCCTACTAGACGTCTAGGAAGATGCGCAACACTGTTTTCGACTTAGAACGCGAGGACCGTAGCGAATACCTCTTCTTGAGATTCGGATCAATGAGATGTTTGAAAGCCTTGTGATCCCTGTCATTTCATTCACACATGTTGGGGAGATCCGTTACGTAGCGGTTTGTACACACAAATTTCACTTCCAGGGACCAAGGTTTCATGTTATAACATGTTTTAGTTTGGTAAATGTCTTTGCGAAGGAAGTTGTCTATTGATTTGGAATGTATTCATGTTCGTAGAAAAAGAGATCCCTGCTAGTAACTATGATGTACCAGTTCATATTTGATTTTTAGAAATGATCTCTGTTGGTATGAGTCGAGATACGTACGTCTCCGTATTCTTTCATTTTCGTGAGTCCGTATGGAACAAAAATTAACAGTTTGAGCTTCAAACAAAATGTCTTATCTTATGGGAAAAAACTGAAAACATAACTTCGAAATATTTTAAGAATTTCAAATATTTTAAAGGGAATATCTTAAAATTAATACAAAAACTGTTCGTACTCGTCGTAGTCTCGCACTTGAGTAGAACGACTGGGGAGGAATAAATACATTATCTAACACTGAGTTATTTTGGGTGTTATTTTCAGTTCTTAACATATACCTAAGGCACTATTAAATTTTTTATACTTTTCGATGATACCAGATGCATTAAATTAATTTTCCTAAAACAACATGAACACAAATTATATTTGAGCACACAAAAATTCTAATCTCTCGCAAATATGAATATTTCTCACAGAAACACATGGAATAATATGAAAGAATCATCGATATCAAAGTGTATCAAACAAATATTTCTCTAATGCGTTTTAACCATGACAGGATAACCACACCTGTCGAGGAAGCGGAAACAGATAAGAGACAGGATAAACCTTGGGCGCGGTGGCCACACATCAAAGCAAAAGTGACTTTTTGCAAATTAATACATCAATATATTCGGCTATAAGGAATGCTAAAAACATAGATCCCAGAGGAAAGAACTATTCTCATAAATTGTCGTTATTTGAATACGATCTAAATTGCTTTTTTCTTAAATCCTAAAGCTCAACAAAAAACCACATGCTGGCTAAAAAAAGCGTAAACAGTGTCCTACATGAGTTTCCAATAATTATAAAAGACGTTCATACTAATAATAAATTTTAGCATAAATTTTGTATTAAAAACGTTAATATACATTTTAATATTCAATATATTACCATTTTTTCTTTCAAAATTGTGAGCATTTTCATTCTTAAGATGCACAGCAGGAATTATACACCCATATTTCGTCAAGAACCATTGAGGTTTATGAACATATTGAACGGATAAATAATTATTATATTTAATTTGTCTTCACACGTAAGAAACACCTCATATCACGGACTACCTACTACTAGAGCAGTATAAATAATTAAGAGTTGAAGTTCCACTGAAAAAACGGACACCACTGAACAACGAGTTACACTCACGACAGTTAACATAATCTTCAATAAGATATGAAACATTTACGTTAAAAATATTTTACAATTGTTAATAGATTTCTTCATAAAAAAAATTAAATATCTAAATAATATGGAAATTACAAAAATTAAATATTGAAAATTATGTCTTTTTACACAATCCTGAAAAGATAAAACTGAATAAACCGATCATGAAGATTAAGAGAAAGAAATCTTCTGATCAGTAAACTTACTTTGCCCACTAAAATAATAGAATCATTGAAACTGAGTTCCAGTCGATTTTCAGGCATATCTTTACATTTCAAATACGCGGTTTAAATATTTCCACGTACACTGTTTGGATCAGAAGTATAATGAACGAATAATCAATTTAGTAAAGCGTTTGCCTTTAGTGGATTTCATCGTTCAAAACTGAATATTATAGAGACATGTCACTCACTACTAACCTCGAAGGAGGAAAAGCGATCAAGTGGAATATGATAATATTGAAATTTTCTGTCACTTATCGTGATGGGTAAATCCTGAAACACAAGACTGCAAACTAGTTTCTTTGACGTTACAAAAGATAACGCATAATCTCTCGTAATTATTCGAAGTTTTCTTTATATTCACTTTTATAGTGTAATATTCCTATTACACTACAAAGTTACCGAGAAGTTACATTAATAAAAGGTGACTAATTAAATAACATTAAACAAAGTCGACTAATTAAGACCAACAACATAGCAAAATAATACTTTGAGAACAATTTAGAAGTAGGTAAAATTGTCATCGAGATACAGCAAACAAGAAATAGAATGACCATGGTAGGTACTCCTGTTTAATTGAATTGGGAATACTTATAATATTCATTGGTGGTGGCTCTGAACCATGTAATCGATGCCTGCATTGTGTGATACCGCGTCTGCCGGATCTCAGATATAATGACACCAGGACCATGAGACAGTTTCCGCCACATGTGAGTGGGAGGAAGTTGAAACGATGCGGTACTTCCCAGTTTCAGAAGAAAGCTCCACAGTAAAGGATAGACAAAAGACATGCGCATTGCTGTAACCCAAAGATGGTCTCAGTTCGCATTAAGGGGGGGGGGGAAGCCAGAAAAGTTATCCCTTCTGACTCTTTATTCCCAACATCGTAAATTAGTTTATTGTCCTTCACGTGGTCATTCGCAGTGTGTACTGCTTTTTTGACAATAAATGTATTTATTTATATTTATATTCATCTTATCATGATTATGCCAACCAGGTTATAATAATACCACCCCGTCATTACAAAAAAACATATCACAATTAAACATTTATTTCAACTAATATGGCAACAATATATCATAGATTAGCATCATTATAATTCGTATAATTTAACTTTCATTTAAGAAAAATAAATTAGACAAGTTTACAATAGGTCAAGTATTGGTCACGTTATATGAGAATTAAATACAAAATTACAAAAACAATGAGGTCTTGATCAGTGTTGTTATTTGGCGTAACCCTTAGCATTGCCTCACTAAGGCGCTGACAGTGAATGGAAACTTCATTATCATCATCATACGTTAATACGCAAATGTTCTTTTCGCAAACCTTTTTGATTATTTAGTCCCATCTTGATTCAATTATTTGAAAGTGACTTATCTTTACTTAAGTCCTGACAAATGGAAGTGTCTGGTAAGTAATAAATAATATTCGAATATTCATAACGGTTATGTACTATTCATAGCTGTTCTGATGTCCTGTTTACATTGTTACTATTAAGTATGAAACCGAGTGGACTTACCTACAACTAGAAGATATGGGGGAACCTGCCATATTAATCAGGTAAATAAAATAGTCTTGCCACATGAAAGTAAACATTCGTATTTTTATACAGAATATTAGTTAGATATCAATTTTCCGTGTGATTTAATCATAACTAATGTCATCATTAATAGTACATAACTGTTATGAATATAACACATGGTATTATACAGTAGAGCATTACGGAGCCCTACGAATTTTGCTTATTACTTACCAAATGTCTTCATTTGTCAGGACTCAAGTAGTCAAGTTACGTACTTTTAAAATAAATGAGTCAAGATTCTATGAAATTTTTAAATGTTGTAAGAAAAGGTGAAAGATAAAATAAAAGGAACTTTCCAACACGTATTTTAACACTCTAAAGTACTATCTTTCGTTTTTGTGATTTGCTCCGTCTGGTTAACTAAATTTCTGGTACACTAAACGAACTAAAAATTTTGGAACATTTGCGTATTAATGAATAAGATCATTTAATTTTCCGTACGATTTAATCGTTGACCTACTGTAGTTAAATTTTTCATTGAGCACGCATCCACCTTCCTCTGCTTCTCGCCCTTCTTCTGCNGTATAAGAGCTTGGTCGCACAGTCAGCGCGTGCGCGCGACGCCGCGCCGCTGAGAACGTCTGCGCCCGCGCGAAATGTCACGCGTTGCGCTTGGTGGGTGGTGAGCGCCTGCGCGGCGCTTCCGGTGTCCTCTTGCCCTCAGCGCCACGCAACACCGAGGATGAGGCGCCACCTTCACTCTCCAAGTGCAAGAAGGGGCTCAACTTTATAGAAGAATCTCTGACGGAAAGAGGTTGTTTTGTGTGTGTGTGTGTGTGAAATTTCTTCTTCTCTTATTCATTAGAAGTATACGAGGAACATTGTTTCTGAATTATTTTTTAACTATTTTTTTATTATTATACGAAGTAATAATGTAAAGAAATGCGGATTGATTCTCGAAAATATTTCAAAATCATATGAATAATATGGAAATGTCTTGTTTCGATATTCTCAGGAACTTATTCGCTGAAAAAATATCCTCTCACACTATACCATAGTTTTTTGTGCGGAATTTTCATTTTTTTTAAATTAAATTAATTGCACTAATTTATTTATTGAATTAATATATTCGACCTAAATTATTAAGAATCACCTGATGAAATCGCAAACTTGTTGAAGAAACGGTGTTTTTTTACAATTAAAAAGCATTTTGAATCTACAAAAAAGAAGTACTTAAAAATCAAGAAAACATCGAAATGGTAGAAAATTGATTCATACTAATGAATTGATTTTAAGAGTAAATGTGAGGAGGATGCCGTATCTTCTAAAATAGAAGTTCCTTCCTATTACTTAAACGCATCATTAGTTTCAGAGTTATACGTTTCACATTAATCATTGAAATAAATTATCATAATTTTTTTAAATACATCGTATTTTTGTATATTTATGGACACACAAGAATAAAGCATGTTCTGAAAAGAAAACGTCTATTTTTCTGTTTGACTAACAGGTGAAATACAATAAAGAGTGGAAGTTCATTGATTCTGTATTTCACAACAACATGAAGCACTAATAAAGAAAGAAACCCACATATAAAGAAAAAATACCTATTAGACTATTGACCAAGGAAAGTATTAAAATTCTGCGACATAAAATTAATGAATCAAATCAAACGTAAATAAACCTTACAGTAAAAGGAATAAAGAAACATTGTGCAGCAAGTTTTAATTATTTAAAGCTACATAGAAAGCGAGAAATTTATGAAAATTTCCTCTATATTTTGTCGATAGCATTGAACGCAGAACTGAAAGAGGCCTGAAGTTGGAAACCTGAATTGCGGATAAGGAAAAAATGAATGGAGGATATCCATCTATTCATTCTCATAACTATAGTATAAAAATATACTGAACATTTTTTAAAATTTTTGTAATTTGGAATATCAATTTGTAATTGGAAACAAAATCCCAAAATAATATAGCCCAGATAGACTTAATTCTGATATGTACAGTGAGAGAAGTAACGTGGAAATCTGTACTATTAAGCGGCAAACTAGAGACGAAAAGCAATCTAAATAAAAAGACAGACATATTTCGTAAGAAATTTTTCCGAGACACCTGGGAATATCGTCAGCCATGTTGACAAAAATTAAATCTAAAAACATACCATACTGAGCATATTTTTCATACTCAATTATTCGAATATCCTGATTATTAAAACTAGCAATTTTCTGTCTCTGGTATTACATAGGCACATTTTCATTCAGCATAAATTTGTAATTGAAGTAATACTCTAAAAACTAATATGGAAAAACGAAACAAATTTCATAATTATTACACTTAACTAAAGCTAGTAAACTTTCGTAAAGACTGGGAATTAAAATACGCAGTAAATCGCAATCACTAATCATCTGGTACATCTTGATAAAACTTGCTCAACTTTAAAAAGCCTTGACTTTATAACCCCTTGACTTCTTTTTAGTTTTCTGCAGAATATGTTAACAAAAGTTTTTTTTAGCATTTTACTTAAATATTCCGCAAAGAAATGTGCAATTAATGGTAAATATTCATCAGATCAGTTAAATGGCAACTTTTTCCCAATCCTGCTTCAACGGGGAAAGTTTCCACGCTGCAATTTTAATTACCCCTATCTTGAACTAGGACAGTAATTTATTTATTGGACAGTAGATTTCCACGTTACTTCTCTCACCGTACATACTAGAATTAAGTCTACATTTGTTAAAATAGGGGTCGATATATTTTGTCACGTTATTTTATATCGAGAGGAAAGGAATCTGAAAGGTTTTTGCTACTGAATATCAGAACACGCGATTAATCAAATAATTAAACCCATGTGTTGATCTATCTCTTATAAGAAGGAAGAGGAGAATTTCTCAATGAATGTGCACTGGATTGAAGTTAAGCCATAGATACAACATATTTAAAATGTATTTCCATTACAGAGACGTTTATTTTCAATGTACTACATTTGTATTAACTCTAAGTTTGACTCCGTTTCGAGTCATGTTGGTCACGTTGCTAAAACGTCTGACATTATTATAAAACCTAATAAGGAGTCGAATCTTAGTGTTAATGTGTTAGTACAAATGTATTATATTGTAAATATACGCCCGTATAAGGTCGATGAATTATAGGAAATATATAAGAGGAAATTGCTATAGCATATCTGAGAAAATGCGAGTAATTATATAGTAACGTTAGTAGCTTCATGAATTATATAAGATACCGTAAATTTGTTCTCATATCATATCGAGTCAAAGATGAAAAGATTTATCCTCCTGACCCAGGAAGTCTGTTTATCCGGGAAAATCGAGAGTTGCCACCTAATCCGAGAGCTGAGTGTCTGCCTCGACAGACAAGTTGGCGTCGTGCATGTGGAGAGTATGTGGGGCGGAGAGGGGGTGAGGGTTAGAGTGGCTTCGTTGCTGACTATGTGAAGCGTCCTTAGAATGGCACACTCTGTCCATTGAGGAGGCGTCGCGCCGCCACTGCGTGGGCGTCGGTGGACGGACGCTGTGAGGTATTCGCGGCCTCAGCAAGCTCTCTCACGACTCTCAGATTCAGTCTCCAGCACGCGTCCACACACCACTCTTCATACTCTTACTTCAAACGAGTTCACACGATTCAAGTTTGATTGACCGGTTATAGCTGATTAATTTATTTATTTATTGCACTCTATATCCTGTATCCAAACAGCCATTTCAAGGGGTTGTAGTTGATCAATATAAGAAGCTTTGTTTCAGTACAGTTGATCAAATTTCAAGAACTTAATTTTGACTTAACGACAACCTATCTTTAAGTGATTAATGATTCGCAATTTATTTATTTTTGAAATGTATGAAATTGATATGACTGTCAAGTTCGCTTTCACCCGGTTACGCCATGTGTACATGAACTTTTAAATAGTTTAAAAAATGAGTCTCAAGTTGTCTGAAAGTGCTATGCTAAAATTTGGATCTGAATCTAAAGAATGAATGTCTTTGAAACCACCGACTTGATAAATATAAAAATAAGATGCAAGAGAAAATTCCCTTTCAGTTGTCAAAGATACGAAAGTTGAAAGTCTTTCTCTTGCTGATATGCTGCGAGTTATTTTTGACAGTATTAGTTTTTACACACCCTTGTGAAAAGGATACATTTGTATTTTATGGCAATAATTGTATGTAAGCTTAATTGACAATTAAATAGTTTTCATGATGAAATCAAGGAGAGATTCAAATTTGTATTCTGCTCAAAAAACCAAACGTGTGATTCAACAAAACGTATCTACGATTTAGATTGTATGCACTACTCGACGAGACTCCTGGCGTCAATAGATCCTGGACTCAATATAAAGACCAGTTAATCGAAAATTCACTCATTTCCAAGGCAAACCAATTCGTATTGTGCTAACACTGAACTACGAGTTCAGTTTCAATCTGAAATTATTCTTTAAAAAATAATTATTTTCATCTTTAAGAAGTAACACGGTTCTCGTCTCAAGAAAGCAATCTTTCAATAATCAACAATGTACGACTACATACTGTACAAAAAAGGTCATTTCAAATATTTAGAAAAGTTTATAACGCACAATTTCCTTCGTCCATGTAACCTGTTTCCATACAACCAATGTTGTTGGGAGCCTTTCATCTGGTTTGACTTATTAACTGTGAATAATATATCCCGGCGTCTTTAAATTAGATTTCCAATTTTTACTAGAATTATTGACATGGATGTCGCGAGATATTGACTCCCTCGAACATGCCTATAATTAATCGAATGAAACAAGAATAAAAGGAAGTGGAAAATGGACATACAAACATGTTCACAATGATACATTTACATTTACTATTTAAGTAGAGTGAAATAGAAAATACAATGAGAAATGATCAAACCATCAATAAGGTTATGAGGAATAACGAAAATGAACAACTTATCAATCTCTATGCTGAATTCAAACCAGCATCCCAAGACTAGACGGATTCAGTGTTTCGACCAAACAAGTCATCAGAGACGGGAAAGATTCTTACGTTACAATTAGCGGGTTGTTGTACGATATAGTTATCACTGGATGTTATATCTTTCTCATGGGTTTTAATTTTTCGTCACATATCGTGATCAATCACGGGACACTGGAATCAGAGAGGAAAGATAATCTAGAATGACTGAATAGTAGAGAAAAAAGTGCAAACTTTCGGATATATTAAATAGAAAAAGAGACTTTTTAATAATAGAGATAAAATTTAATAAAGATAAGAATAAAAATAGTTCGGTACGTGTTATAATATTAACAGAGTACCAACAAATTTGTATTTAATAAAACAAAAAAATTATTTCACAAGTACGGATTATTAACTATTCGGAAAATATTGTTTTGTATCTATTTTTTATAGTAGACTTTGCATCTATTTTTGTTAAGTCCGCTCTATTTTTGCATCTATTTTTGTTAAGTTATGTACTCTCGAACAATCAGTATAATCATTTTAAGATGCTATCGTCGTATTTTCATTATACTTTCACAGATTTCGCATTGCCTAGATTCTTTATGACTGAAGAGGAGGAGGCGTATAAACAATGCGGTTGATGACGCAAGGGCGTTGGCGAGAGAGAGACGCTTCGGTGGAGAGAAAAGCGGAAGGCGCCACAACCACTCATTCAGCGTCTTTGCAGTCGTGCCGCGTCTTTTGCTTACGGAGCCACGCGGTTGCAGGCGACCGACCGACGTCGACGCACCTGCAGCAGCAAGCGCCACCGGAGCGATGACGACGCGGAAACGCGACC
This sequence comes from Laupala kohalensis, assembly GCA_002313205.1. Classification (NCBI taxonomy): domain Eukaryota; kingdom Metazoa; phylum Arthropoda; class Insecta; order Orthoptera; family Trigonidiidae; genus Laupala; species Laupala kohalensis. The sequence continues at coordinate 484,269 of NNCF01129947.1, read as the reverse complement.
GCTCGACCACCTCCACCAATTAGTTGTTTCTTCAAAGCTATTAGACAGATTAGTATTTAATATGCCCATTGGAAAGGAATGAGAAAGGAATTATGTCGTTTCTGGACAAAAAGTTGTACTCTAATGTTGGATCTGTTAGAAAATATAGTTTTTTTTAATCCTTTCATTTTTGGGTACAATGAATAGTCACAGAAACAATAGTTAAATATAACATACATCTTAATTTACCGGTCTGAAGGGCTATTCATAACACATATTATGGTCGTATGATATGTTTAACGATTCTAGATTTTAAAATGGTGTTTCGTTGAAAAATGTTTTTTGTCTCCAAGAAAAAAAAACGAGAAAATCATAACAAATATTGTTACGCAACTAAATGTCACTTGAGTTAACGAAAAAGATCAAATCACCACAGAGATTACTCTAAGATCGAAACATGAAGCAGCAGCGAAATTCTAAATCAATGATGAAATATTGTTAAATTAAAGTGAGAACACAAATGTATGAATTTTCAAACGATAAAAATCGAACAGATCACAGAGGAGAAACTAAGTGAGAACAGAATCACGTCTCTCGATGCAGCGACGTTTCGCAAGCAAACCGCGACATCGCATCCCCACAATTTGTTAATATTGATTTCATATTCACATTAAAATAGATTTCAATAATGTTTTTGCATCACTCGCATCATCGAAATTGTTCAGTTCTTTTTAATCCTATATTTCACTAGAATAGTTGATCGATAAACGTAATCGATCTCTCGGGATTACAAGAAAAATCACTAACTAATAAAAAAAGCTCATTCTAGCTCACAGGTACGGTTTTTTCGGTTACATCACACTAAATATAAGTTAAAGCAAATACGTACTCATTTATGTGTTCTGATTTTAAATTCACTTCGTTTATCGTGCGTAAAACAGTCTTTTTATTTTGATTTATTTTCAAAGTAGCTTTCTCTATCTTGGCAACACTTTCTGATTTCATATTCAGTTTGGAGGTCGATTCATGAAGTCGATCAAGGGACCGCATGACAACGGTTTCATTTGCTTTATTCATGTAGCAATAAAGTTTAGCGGATTGGCTTCATCGCTTGCAATATTGAATGCCTGAATGATACAATCTCGAAGGTGGGGACCTAACCCCGAGTCCAATCTGTTCGGGAGCAATTTGGTTACACGAGCATGAGAACGAAGACAGAGGAGCTTTTGAGACTGATTTCTCTAATAAACTTGGAACATATGAAACCTTATACGTGGAAATAATTACATCATCAGCTGCAAAAGAAAACGTAGAAAATGTTGTAAAAAGGTACTTAACATATTTTTGTCATTTTCATTTTTCATAATTTTATTTTGAATTGCCATTATAATATCATAATGTTTTTCTTTAAAATGTTTTTGATATTCAAAAATGATTTCTTCAAAAATGCTCCTTCGCGTTTACAACTCTCTCGATCTTCTAATTCTACCGTGGATGATGCCTACATGCGTTCAGAAACCAACAATCCAGCGAGTTTCATGAAAATACAAATAGCTATTTCTGAGAAAAAAATACAACAATTGCTATTTAATTCAATAATATTTGTATCCATATAATATCATAACGCGTAAAGAAGAGGATTCAGTTATAAATAGTATTACATTTCTTAACTGGTCCCCGAAAAGTTATACAATTCCCTTGAGTTTACCGAGAATATTTTTTAATGATGTTAACTTTACACGTAATGATATTTACATATTTATTTGTGACACTCGAGACAGTTTGCTATCATCAAAAATAGCCCGAGGGCAGACTACGTACATAAATCGTTAACTATCTAACATCAGATTTACTGGAGCTACGTACTCTTCTGCCCCTGTTCTATTTTTTAAAACTTTGGACCTATTATACGAAAACATTGTGTTTTACCCCACAGCAATTTACCTGAAATTGGGAGTTCTTCGTCAACATTGTACGATTTTGTTTTTGTTTTGTTGGCTGCTACATTTCTTAAGACTTCAAACTCATGCCGCATGAAAAGTAAATTTATGATACAGTATGCTATTTACGGGATGAATAAATCCATGAGTTTAAGAAGTTTGCGATTCAGTCAGGTTACCACAAAGATTATTTAATGCCATAATTCACATAGTGTCTGAAAACAATTTAGTCTTGGGCAAAAATACAAAAAAAACAACAATCCAAGTAATTAAGAAAAACATCTTGGTAGTGGGCGTACATCTATCGAGTCAAAACATCCCCTCTCATAAGCACTTATAGTTAAGTGACTTACCAATGGAATATTCAACCTCGAAAAGCTTCCTCGACAGGTTCATCGTCTACTGTGAGTCACTGCACAGGTACATGAAGTCGTCGCTCGTTCGGCAAGCACTGTCTATGACCACGTGGCTGTGTGGAGGGAGAGGTGACGATGAGGGGAAAAACTGAGTCACCGTCAAGAACATACGCATATCCTTTTCATCTCTGTACATCTCATATTCTTTCCTCTAATACATGTCCCTGAAATAAGCGATCGATATTTTGTATGAAAGGGAGATGTATTTCTACCAATACTAGTCTTCAAGAAGACGTTCACCCTAAAATATTCCTTATTCGGAATAGGTCTCCTAAAACATCCACAGAACGAGAATATAAAAGAGAGATATTCAGGAAAGGAAAAGAATTGGTTCAGGTGATCAGGGAAGTATCCAGGATTTTATTTATTTCGTGTGTGTGTGTATGTACGGGTGTGGGTATACCCATTCGGATATTAAGGGAAAATACAAAAAGGACAATTTCCTTTTAATTCGGTGGGGAGGATTATTCCTCCATTTCCTCCCCCTAGGTACGCCTCTGCCGATGATGAGTCAGAGGGATAAAGTTTTATTCGAGATCTCTGTTACATGTCCTTAAGCAAATGAACCTAACAACTTAATAACATCACTTAACTGATAGATTTTCAACATTACGAGTGCAATAATCTGATATTTTTTTTACGTTCAATTCGTAACTACGTAAATGCTAAAAACTGTACAACATTTCAATTCAAGTTTCATGGTTCATACATTCAAATAGTACAGTTGGACAATTTAACTTCTATCGTTTCCAATAAGTCGTATAAATTCAATTTTCGAGAAAAAGCGACCAGACATAGTTTTACAATTATTTTTTTTCTTCTAATGGTCTCGTTGGATCTGATTTCTTCACTTTTTCATGAGTATTTTGACCAGTATAATTAGTTAGTATTTTAGCAAAAGAAAGGAAGAAACATTTGATAATCAATTAATCAATTAGTATTTAAAAACTTCGAATTATTACGATATCTTTCAGCAGAACTGGAACAAAATTTAAGATTAAGTTTCATCTTTACAGAAGACAATATTCTTATCTTCTTGCTCATTTTGAATCATTTAAAATATATATCCGCATGAAAGCATCTAGTGCACTGATGAAGGCGAAATCTGTAACATTACCACAGGTTCGTCAGTGTATCAGTTTAAATGTTCTGTATTGTCTGTATTCATATTACTTAAGTAAATATGCAAATATAGGTAATTTTATTGATAATGAAGAATGTAAACACGTATTTCTCCTGTCTTTTGAGAAGAGAAGAAGAATATATATATATATATTCATTTGTTTTAAAAAGTTTTATTTATTTTCTGAAAGTTTCGTAAGTTTTGTCTTTTTATATTCATGGGTTGCATAAGTTCTTCCCTAAAAAGTGATCGTTCCTAAGGCGGCGCAAGATTAAATTAATAAATCCCATTATCTTCACTTCTTCTTACGGAGTAAATTTTAACAAATTCCTTGAATATCCACCTTTATCATTATCTCCATCCACAATATAAACACCTTCGCCGTCATTGCAAACCACACCGTGACAGCCACGGATGCGTCATTCTGATTGCTACATCTTTATCGATCTGCGGTACCCGTTGAGTTACGTACAATTGCTTAGTCACGGAAATATTTATTCTATTTTTTTTTGTACCGGTAGTTTTATTTTGTAACCTTATATTCCGGCCGTAACGCAAAGGAGAAAAGACACGATTACGACCGAGATAATCTTAAATGCCATGCTCCATTAACCTTGACCAATATATTTATTTTATGCTTTGTAACAGAGCACAGCTTTTTGCGCAATAATGTCGATTTGTTTTTGGATGTAAAAATGTAGACTAGTTCACAAAGAACCTTCGGTAAAAGTTTTACTCGTTCTTCAAACAAACTGAACACACAAATATGTTATATTTCATCTGCCCTTGATAACACAATTTCCCATTTTGCAAACATGGTTTTTAAAATTTCCGGATAGTGCACGTTACAAGCTACATACCGAAGTGATTTTTTTCTGTCAATTCATTAAATTCCTAACCCATTGGAATCCAGAGATATTATAGGCAGGCGATGAAGCAACATCGGGTCTTCTTAACTCTATTGTTATTACTGTTATTAATCCATGAACTTTCAATTTTTCGGCGCCCAATACATTGTGAATGAGGGAGAAGTCGCTTCTAATCAGTTTTAAACGTAATTTTAATTCAGTTGAATTTTTAGTGTTAACCCATCACCAATTTTAAGTAGTGTGGTTTATTAATAGCTATTAAACAAACAATTTACATTTGAAGAGAAATGAACTTGCATATTTTTATTCAAATTTCAAACAAAACCTTATCATAAATGGAGGTGTATCCCTAGACACGTTATCATGAGCTGAGGGGACAATTAAGGAAGACGACGTTCATAAGGAGGAAAGAAAAACCTAGTTTTGGCGAATTTTACATTTCTTCTCTTTCCACACCACAACAGTTTATGATTTTCACTTACATATTTTAATTGAATATTGTGTCTAAAACATCACTGCACAAATAAAATAAATAAATGACTTTATAAGTGGTAGACGTAGACCTAAGACAGCTCCTCTGCGTAACCACAAATAACCACTTCATAGTTTACATATTGAGCGGAATGTTATTGTACATTATTTCTAAGTATAATGTTAAAGCTTCATGTTTGGTTATTTATTGCTGTTAAAGTGTAAAGTTTATTCTTCAACAGCAGTGTTCTGGAGTAATGCTATTGAATATTGTTCCAATACATCATTCCGTAGTTTGCTTGCTGATCACAAAACTGTTTAGGACTCCGATGACCACGATGTTCACAAGCCTCGAAGATCTAATAATAAACGTAATAATAACAATAATCAAAATAACAATAAAATAATGTGGAGGAGAAGAAACAAATACATCTTTCAAGAAAACTTCATATAGAATTCAGACTCCATACTAATATGTAAATGTGTGTCTGTTTGCAACCTAATCACGACTAAACCTCTGAACGGATCGTGATGAAATTTGGCAAGGAAATAGTTTAGATGTCCAGGATGAACATAGGCTAAAACTTTTATTTTTCAAATGAGTGATATGAAAGGTAGAAGTGTTTTTTGACAATAAATGTGGATAAAATCAGGAAAAAGAATTATATTTGCTAATGCTGCCTAAACGGTTAGAGCAAGGTAACAACAATGAGTGGCAATATTGTTTGCCTCAGAGTTCTACAAGTCCGCCGCAGCCTGTCTATCTACAAAATAACTTAAATTATCGATAAAACGTTAGTGAAAAAATTAAGTGTTAAAATACTTCAATTTATACGCGTAATTTAAGAAGGAAAAACTAAATCATCATCAAACTTAATGGATTATTAGTTTAGTTTATTCAACAAAATTAAAAAATGTCTTTAAATCGTAAAATTTCGACGAATAGTTTATATTTTACAAGTATTTTAATGAAATAGAGCAGCCGCATTGTCCATACCTCGGAAGCGAAAATTCGTCCGACGCGGATAACGCGCGATGGTTTAGTGTAGGCAATCAAGTTTTGTATTAAATTTGTATTATTATGAATTTGAAAAATTATGATACTTTACATGTTAAAAAAAAACAGTTAACAAAAGAATTATCTTACAATGTAGATAGATTTTATTTTTTCCAGAGTAAAAGATAATTAGTCCAAGAAAAATTCCGGGCAACGCTGGATTATCAGCTAGTATTTTATGCATTTGCTTTGTTTTAGCTGTACTACGATGTATTCCACCTTTTGAATATTTTCAAAATATATCCGATCGTTCGCAATTCAAGGAAAATGAGAAATATAGTGCTACGTGCCAAAACCACTGATCAACACAACAAAATATCATAAGTATTATAAATTTAACTTCATTATTTCATGGACATCATTCTCATTTACGCTTACAATTAAGATAAGAATTATCAATTAAAACATTACGGTTGTTGACTATGTATCAATAAGTGGATAAACGGTACTAGGATAATATAAAGCATACCTCTTTCACAAATTGTTTCGTCTTTTTATCAAGTTGTTTTCCCCTTCTTCTCATTTGATTATACAACTTTTCTCGAATTTATTTTGGAGTGGTATCGGGAATGAATATACGCGGAAATAAATAATTGCATTGCTTTTTTTTATTTTTTAAAGTGAAATGTATCTGTTTGGGGCTTTCATCAAGTGTAGCAAACATTTAAAAAATCTTTCCACATTAATTGGTCTAGGGTTTATAAATTCACTGTTTACGTCCATTTATTATTCACTGGACCAATGAATGTGGATAAAAGATTTTTAGTGATTGTTACATCTAACGAAGGCTCCAACGGGGGTTGAAACGTGGTGAACTGTAAAATATTCACAATAATTACTGTTGAAGTCCATCTAAAGATAATGGTATATTTAACAATTATAATTCAGAAATGAATAATTTCTCTCTTACTCTAACGATATTAAATATAAGTTTACGCGTATAAAATATCCTATTACTATTTAAACATGTTTACTGTTTTCATTTTGAAAGAGGAGTCGATGAAATGTGGCCACTCGAGACGACAAAAGGAGACGTGTAGGTAGCACGTGTTGGAGACGCACCTTCCGACACTCGTTAGTGAGTATCGCCCGCAGCCAAATCGCGTTTTGATGAATCTGTTGACAATACCTCGATGCCGTCACGTAGTCTGTCGCTATGTGGGCATAACGGGAGTGAAAGGAACGTAACAAGTCCTATCTGCTGCACTAGAAGGATGCTATTTCACTGACGTGCAGTGAACTCTGGTACATTTCAGTCTTTTTTGATCATACTCTATCATTTGACTCCGTCCGGTCCGGTTTCGCAAGAATTTTTGTTCATATGATACGGGTTGCCCTGTGTTATAATATAGTGTAATAAAAAATGCACGTTTACAGACAAATACAGTGGTAATATCTTAATTAGTTTGTAATGTAAAGGAAATATTTCGAATTTACCGCTTCAAAATTGGAATTTGGAAAAAAGAAAATTTTTAAGAGATCTCTACAATACAACAGATACATTCCGCCAATTTTTCAAGTTCCTATCTCTAATAGTTTTCACTGCGCTGATGAATGTGTTAGTTAATCAGTCAGTCATTAAAGACACTAAAATTGTTAGATAGTAGGTTTCCTTGGCAATCATGTAAGAATCACTGTGCTTCATTAAGTCCTGTACCTTTCAGTGTGTCCTTAATAAATGAACACCGCACCCAAATAATGCCACATAAGCCTTTTGTTGATTATGGTTCACGGAGATTCAGATATTTAGGCGTTGTGTTGAGATGTTCATGCGATTCTCAAACCAAAACTTAATGTGAAATATCAGAAATATCAGCTTAAGGAAAAGCTTATAAATTATTTATTTTATTCACATTTAATCCATCTGAGCATACATTCTTTTTCGTGTGTTCTCCATCAGGAGAGAGTTCTAAAATACCCGAGGAGATAGCATGCTTGAGTACCTTGTGGGAAGACTGCGATGCCAACGAAAACTATTTTGGATTTATAAAAACATGCTGGTCAGCACAGTTCTTTGAAGCCAATATCCCTCAAACTACAAAATTAAGCTCTGACTTAAAGGGTGGAAGTATTACACATTGCCATGAATTAGATGTATTTGATGATGACGTGTAATAACGTCAAAATTATAGTATTGATAGAATTAGAAGTAAAAATAAATTAATTACCACGCGGTAAGAATCAGTAATATAATATAACTCATAATATTATACAAAACTCGTGTTATAATTTGTCAACTCTTTTTAAAACAAATTTATTTATACGTAAAGTGGCTTCACTGTTCCAACATGTTCCATTAGACAGTCTCTTTCATTAAATGTTTAGCCACATTATATTCCACTGTTTCAAATACTTTTTATCCATATTCGAAGAGAGATATTATTTGCCAAAGTCAAAGCACAATCATTAAAGCTAATAAAACAAGTCCGATAATAATCTTATAAATTGGCATCTATAAAATTATTTTTGAAACAACACGAGAAATATTGTTGAAATAGCACATGAACTGATGTAAGAAAAAGGGGTGTAACTTTTTTTTTTAATATTGAGGTAAGGTCATTTCTATATTCTCTTTAGTAAAATCTATTTAATGGAGTAGTGGGGCATATCATACCTCTCTTATTAGCCAGATAGTAAGCTGCACAAGTTTGACCGAAAACGCAAATGTTTATTGTGGTAGTGGGAATAGTAGTGGTAAAAGTCTGATTGACACCACTTTTCCTTCCACCATTGAGCACTTTGTTGTCATGAAGTGCGTATTGCAAAGATGAATAAAATTATGAGTATAATTAACTTGATGTTACGATGGATAGTTCAAGAGAACCTAGTGATTTAGACACTGCAATTAAGTGGCGCAACCTGTAAGTTCACCACTTGAATGAGTAACCCGTGGGAGGAGAAGTGGTGTATCTCAATTAAACCCCTTAAATTCCCCCTTATCGTAATTTTTAGGTGTCATAATTTAACACAAGTTAAGTAAACTTATTACAAAGCAGTTTTGGCTACGTACATTGAAAATATTATATTATTGATTTTTACATCATTTCTATTAAAACACTTGGTATCTCAAAATGACATTACATTGTCACATCATTGTCCCTTTCACTGCGTCACAAGGCGTGTCAATCCAGAGGTAAAGCGGCAGTTCCGACTCCAAGGGAGAACTATGAGGTGGTGTGTGAAGGGATGACCTAAGAGGAGAAAGCGACACCCATCACATCAGGTAGGGAATGAGGGGGAGAACAGAAGGGATGGGGTTTGGGGGCACGATGGTAGCGACTGGCGCCCCAAGAATGTTAGCGCCACCGTCGCCGCTGCGCCGCCGCGTTGCTCTCTCTACTGCCATTGAGATAAGCGCCGCCGCCAAGCAACGCGTGCCTGTCCCTTACCCTCCCACTCATCGCCCCAACTGCTCCTGGTCTGGAGAAACACTACACGAACCCAGATTTAGACCACTATTACACCTTGTGAGTAGTTGTCATTGTACTGCGGTACAAAAAATTAATATTTTATGAAGAAAAACCTAATATGTTCAGCACCCGAAAACAATACATATAATTGAAGGAAACATTGGAGAAGATCTTTCATACCGAAATTTAGCTGCATTATTTTTAAAAGAATCTATGGAAATGATATTAATTAATGCTGATTTTGACTCTCACCTTATATATTTCCAACTGTCTTCATTACATACATGGTGATTTATTGTTGTAAATGTTTTGTTTCTCACGTGTAGTTTGATTCATATTATAGTTTTGACAACTGAATTCTACAAACAGTTTCAATAGATAATAAGGATTTACATTATTATTATATTATTATAATAATTATTATTACTACAGGTCTTTTGACGAGGTCCAGGTCAGCATGCTCTTCCACCTAACCGTGACTTGGGTGAGGAAATTGGAAAGGAGATATGTTGTGTTGCCGGGGAACTTCTGGTTCCGAACCGACATTTGTCTGGAGTAGATAAGGGAAAATCCAGCCGAAAACCTCACTTAGTTCGGGCTAGCAGGGTTCGAGTCAGAGCCTACACAGGAGAGCATCGGCTCAACCAAAGTTTCATACATGCTCGAACATAATTTTACTTTATACCCATACACGTAAAAAGTTTTAAGTTTAATTAGTAGTTACATTTTAATGTCCCTAATATATTCATGTTGTACCAGTGCCATTTCGAAGTAATACAATTTATGTTTGTTTGTTTAATTCACATTATTATGAAAATAAAAGAGAAAATGAGATTAAGTTAACAGTAATAAAATATCATATAAAATCATAAAATTAATTTCGTTGCTTGTAATTAATTGATTCATGAGTCGTCACGTTTAATCTGTATATCTTCAATTATGTGTCATTTTAACTTTTCTACAACCCTTATTGTTCGTATACTGAGTTCATATAATTGCTACAACTTGTTAAGAGGTTTTTGGAACAATAAGATCGTGGAATATGGGACAATAAATTGGACTACAAACATACCTTTCGGCCATTTCAGAGAGGACCATTATAATTGGTTTTGTGCATACTTCATTGTAGTATAGAAGATATGAATCTCAAAATGAAAAAAATAAGAATTTACGCCTCTAACACAATCCAGAATATAAACTTAGTTTTAGCTCGGAGGCACTCCGAGTTGGCATATACCGGTTTTGCTATGCAGAGACTCGCGGCTTCTGTCGGCAACTTGTCGCACTTACTTCACAAGACGCAAACAAAGCATTGGCCACTTAACGAAGTCATCCGTTGTACATCACCTGATAAAACTGATTTAGTAATTAATTTTTCTCAAAGAGCTTCGTTTTTTCTCAACTTTATTACGTAGATGGGTTAATTAAAACATCCTTTTTGAAATTGTAGTAATATGGTGGAAGATAATTAAAATAAATTATAGTTTATCAAATTAAATATTAATTTGAAAAACATAACCAATACTCTCCCTTTTATTATGCGACATTCCAATCAGCATTTTTCGAAGAATTCTGAACGTCGATATCCAATTGATGATGTCACCGACCAGAAGAATAGAGAACAATAATTTTGACTAGAATTTTACATGTAAAGTGTACATGGGCATGAAGCTAGGAGAAAGAAAGCTCGAGGGTCCCGAGCCCCTCTCCAAATTTGTTAATGTTTCATTGACATTACTTTATCTGTATAAACTATTGTTAATTTACTATTAATTAATTAATAACATGAATTGAGCAATTGAAGAAAATATAAAATATTGTAAGGACAAAAACTTTAATAATTTTTTCTCAGAATATTAATAATTTTTTCTCAGAAGTGTGTGCCAACTCCGAAAAAAATTTCTGGCAAGGGGTTTCACATTGACGCATAAACGTCACACTAACACCATTCATTCTCTTTAGATGGGATATGGAAGGTAAGCCGTTGGGGTTATAACCCATTTCCATTATAATTAAATAAATAAATAAATTTATTGTCGAAAAACAGTACAAACTGCGTATGACCACGTGGAGGGAAAAAAACTTATTTACTCTCCGGAAGCAAGCAAGGGACCATCCCATCAATTCCGATCAAGGGCCCTAAGGCAGAGGCGGATTCAAAAAATTCAGCAAAAATTCCTAGATAAGATAAAAAGTTAGCTGCGAGTTATAATACTAATAGAATGTCAATATGTTTGTAATTTTAAGCAAAAAATTATTTATTGTATTCAGATTTTCCACTTGGAGTGAAACACAAGTGGAAATTATAATATTATTCTTATCTTATAATATTATTCGACAGCGGTGGTCTGGTGGTGGCGTCTTCACTTCCATGATCTCGTTGAACGGTAGAGTATGGGTTCAAACCCCGCTCTGCCGAATTAGGTGAGTTTTTCAGAAGGGGTGAGTTTATCAACTCCAAACTGATGTAAGTTCGGTTCCATAAGTTCCCTGGCAACTCTACGTCTCTCCTTTCCAATTTCCTTACCCAAGTTCAACGGTTAGGTGGAAAAGCGGGCCTGAACCTCGCCAAAAGGCAAAAAAAATAAATTATAACGTGTTGATTTTAAATCTGCCTCTGCCTTAGGGTCCTTGATCGGAATTGATGGGATGTTCCCTTGCTTGATTCTGGAGTGTAAATTAATTTATTATCCTCCTCGTGATCATATGCAGTTTGTACTGTTTTAATTTTATTATGAGTAAATAAATATCGACCTTTTTTAGCAAACAATATTTATTTTTTTAGAATTCAGTGGAAAAACAACATTACTGAGTATAAACAAGAACAATACAACACTTTAAACAAGAACAATACAAAGTTATTTTTTAAACAATACTTTCAAAAATAACTTTGTATTGTTTTTGTTTTTACTCAGTGAAGTTGTTTTTCCACTGAATTCTAAAAAAATAAATATTGTCTGCTAAAAAAGGTCGCTATTTATTTACTCATATTTCACTTTGTAGACGAAGATGGACTGTTCAATAAATTATTTATAAGAATAAAAGTTATGACAATGCGAAGTCACAAATGAACGAGAGAGTGACGTACGACATACATTGTGGTTGGAAATAATGAATTATTATTTATTCAAAAATTCCAAAATTACCGAGTAGGTAACTAAAGGTACACTAGTATAAACACTAATATATAAATATATGAAACTATGATTTTAACATACATACGTTTAGTGACCTATATTACTCACCAACTATAACTTGCTTAACTATGAAGAGCAAATTCATTCACTTTTGATGGACAAGGTTTCTGTTCACAAGGCACGACACAAACGTATTTACCATACTTAGGGCCATTCCAATGAATCAACGAAAAGAGTTGTTTTGATTATTTTGCAAATAAAGGTACATGATGGAAAATCAATTTAGATGGAAATTTACTTTGGAAGTATATGATCATTTCTGAACCAATTGCTTGTCACAGATTTTAACACCGATCAATAGGGTGACCAATACAACAGAAAGTCGTCCCGAATTTCATATGAATCCGAGTAACCCGTCAAGCAGTAAGTGAATCCCAGGGTTGAAAGAATGTAAAACATTCCGTAACAGTAAAGTGTGTTGGAATTCAGAAATCCTCAGTGATCTAGAGAACTTCACGATTACATTACAGAAGTGAATAAATCAACATTACTGAAGTGAATTAACATCATACAACATGTATTACATAGATTTAATTTCGTGTCAGTTTTCAGTTCTCATATATATATATATATATATATATATATNATATATATATATATATATATATATATATATATATATATATATATATGTTACTGGTATACCCACAAATAAAGTCTCCCTGAGCTGATGTTTCTCTACATTCTTCAAAAAATAAACTTCATGTGGAAGTCTATTCATAATCATATTTTATAGAAATATTTATTACTGGAATTTCTCGGAAATTGTTATACCGTAAAACTAGCATATTATCAAATCTTTATTATGTTTACTCTTTACGTGATTTTAATCATACATACACCGGTCTCACACGAAGCGCCTTTTTTCTCTATAACCTCTCCTCAGTAATTTAAGTACATATTAATGTTCCATATTTTACCTTGTTGTTTTTAATTTTACAGTAGCGACGTGTTGTCACGTCATTACAGTCTTCTTGTAAATTGTGATAAATGAAATAAAGATTTTTTCGTGTAAAAAAAGAAAAAACTAAAGTTGAAGTAACTCGATCACACGTAGTACTCCCTGCTCCGACATAAAAACAGATGAACAGCGGTGTCTCATAGACACAAATGTTTTTCTCCTGACGTTATGCTTAACTTTACATCAAGTCTGTAGAAAATTACTCGAGAGAAAAACATTATTTATAGTTTCTGAACAACATTTTTACTACAAATTTCATGAGCGATTTTTGATGAAAAAATTTATTTCCATGAAATTTAATGACTTTCTCCAATTCACTCGCAACGAAAGCAATTATAAGGAATTTGTAATTGAATTATTAATCTTATCCTAGAGCTCATAAAACTGCTATCAAAGATTTATCCTTGCTCTGTTTTTGAGACAAGTGTAGCAATGAAAATAACAATTTTTTCTCTCAAAACCATTTTAGATTTCTCTGAGGTGTGGGTATTTAAAACACAAACCTGTGTCAATAGCTACGGAATGAACATGCATTAAATTGAGATATTTTTTGTTTAATTGGGGTATTCAAGGAATACACGGAATATTTCATTAGTACTTGCCTTAGAGAGATCCACGGCAAGAGTTGAAGGCAATATTAAAGATATTGTGGGTTGAGTTTGATCTTCTTTCATTAGAAATATTCTACAAAATCAACGGATTAATATTAATACGAGTCAATATTCACACGAATTTATTTCTGATGAATGATCGCAATACCACAAACATCATACATCATTGAAAACAATATGAGTTCTAGTCAGTTACTTCGCATTGTTGGAATAACTTGTGAGTTACTTCACATGTTATCCCGAAAGTTCCTTCAAACAAAATATAATTACAGATTCAAGAATTGAACACACACAATATTTAACATTTGATTTCGTGTTAATAGATTTTTCCTGTATTTTCCTTCTCTTGATTGTAACCGGAAGAGAGATCAGCACTGATGTAATTGTTTAATGAAAATAGAAAATAAAGCGTTTACTTCATCAACACTGAATCTTCATCTACGATTCTGAATCTGCATGAAAGTAATACTTATTCTCTTATATGACTAACTACAACTTTCATTCTCGGTACCTGAATTCTAGTATTTTCAAGTACTTAAAACATAGAATTGTGAAATTCTACATTCTGAACCTGAATAGAAGGTCGCGTGTCAATTGAGCAGGAAAGAGCCTCAATTGCGCGGAGAACTAAAGATGACCCTAGAAAGATTTCCTTAATTGTGCAAAGGCGGAGGCAGGTAGTGAGAAAAAGGAAAGTATGTGTTCCCATCCATCCTCATACCATACCTCGGACTCTGCACAATAGAACGAACGCCATTTAACAATAAAAGTACTGACTGTCACTTTTTGGAGGATTATGCACACAAACCTTTGCTCCTAGAAAGGTGGTTAGGCAGTCAGTTGTGATAGAGTGCTCTCGAAGTCTCATGTATGATCATAGGTAATTTTGACCATCCAACAAATGGTCATGAAAACCACTAGTATAACGGTAGGTATGAAAAGCTATCCGGAAAGCAATTTGTTAGTATTTCCATATGTAAAGAATATACAGGGATGGTATACATTTGAGACACTCGATTCTATGAATCCTAATATCAAAGGTCGGATTTCTGTGCAATTGAGAAAACCCCTGGCGACTACCTGTAGTGTCTGCGCAATTGAGGAAAACCCTCATACCTGACGCCCGCCCGAACAGAAACCTAGTGAAACTGCACCTAAATCATATTACAGTGCCTGCAAAATGTCATCAATGTACAAATGTGTTTTTAAATGTCTTCCTTAAACATACAACATTAATATGTTTGGAAACAAATATTAAGAAATTATGAAAGAAAAGATATGTGGTCCAAAGCCATTCTTATAAGATCTGGAGAATAAGAGTAATAATGACAATATACTGCCCTGAACACAATTTATAATTGAGAATTCTACTACGTCAGAATCTTTTCCTACAAAAATAAACAAGCAATATTTATTTTAAAAAAGTCACTAATTCGGCTGCAGAGTCCACCACAACACACATTTCTGCTAAAATCTTTCAATCATTTTTATGATCTAAATAATTCCTAATTAACTGAAGAATAAAAGATAGAACTAAATAACAATTTTCGAATTATCTACCGTGCATTAAATCATAGGCAAACCAAACACACAACACGAAAGACTCGCAATATTGTCCCACAGTTTGTTGAACAGCAACAGAATCCTTTCGTTTAATCATAAAAAAGTATGTGACAATTTTGTTTTAGTGGTTCATAATCGTATGGGATATACTAACAAATTAACTGATAATTTTAAAACGAGACCGATTTCGTTACCTAAGCTGTATACAAAGTACGTAATGTACAAAGTCGCTCCTAGCCATTTTACCACCCCAAGGAAAACTAAATTGAATAATGGATGCAGTCACCTCGATGAAGATTGTATACATTTCGCAAGTAAAAAAATTGTCTTCGTTTTCTTTTTCTTCACAACAAATCGGAAACTTACAAATTCTTCAATCATCACAATTGTCAAGTTCCAGGTAAATTATGACATCGGATTTACCCGGGGGACAAGAATATGGATATTTTAAGTACACTACGGTATTTACGGTGGAAAATACTATTGGTGGTCGACGACTATCACAGAACAAGTGTACGTCATAACCCGCCAAAAATTGTTTGTAAACATGCAATATTTCATGGTATACAATGGCAAATGTACCGGGTAAGCAGTACAGTCAGGCCATGCTCTAAATTTCTTTGATAATGTGACAAGTAAACAAATATTATTGTAGCACAATTTTTCAATTCAGTCCACTAAGCGTTTTATAATGTCCTTTTTATTACAAAAGCATCATAATACAATTAATAAAAGGGTTCAGGTAGAAAAGAAAAATGTAGTGGTCTACGTTATCAAATCTACGATTTATTTTAGACTTAGGATATGATATAGCATTCGAGTGAACTAAGAAAACGGAAGGACCACAGGACAGACATCTGGGAGGGGGGTTCTGGCCTCAGATCATGTTGCTACCAACAGACAGCATGGCTGGTACGGACCGCGGTCGACCCGCCCTCCAGGCACGCGCCCGTATTCAATTTCACCAAGGGCCAAGAGCGCGCGCCAACTGATCTTTCAAGGTCAACTGATAACACCCGTCTTGAGTATCCCACTGGTGGGAGACCGCACACTGGAACATCATGACACCACGCGCGATTCAAAGAGAAGAACGAAGAAACAAGGTTCTTCAAGGATCGAGTCATAACGAGAACTGAATTTGGATCTAAGGGTTTAGACGACGCACACCTACCTGACTTGCGAGTGAAACTCATCCTAATACCAACCGTTGAAATCACTCGTATCTACGCTCGAGGAAGGGTACGTCTGGGCTACTCAGTGAGATGCAGATAAAACAGCGACTCGCCACCCACCCGTCTACATGTGCGCTGTGAAGAACTCGCTCAGAGATCTTTTGATGTGAAGACAATCTTCCGGGTTTACTGCGAGTCGCGCTCTGCCGTCACACCTCCAGATGAGTTACACAACCTCACGTCGCCAGCGGCCCCTCTCGAGTCAGGTTCGCGATTCAAACTCGTGACTTTCTAAACCCACCGGATGTTCAAAATATACAAAACAATTTTTGTTCGGTTAGTCTTCATGTGTTTTAAATTCATGATATACATTTAAGTAGAAATAAATACTAAAAGTAACTATGCGAAACGTTTTACAAGCAACATTATTTACACTCAAAGTTCGAGTTCAAAGCAATCCATTCTAATTGAATGTTCATAATCAAGTTTTATATTTTACGAACGTGATATGAAACCAAAATCTCCCTTTTCTTTTTTCACGAGAATCCCATGGCAAAAGGTTTTCAAATGTTAAACTGCGAATTGTTATTTTTTTTACAATCAGCAATAAAACAAGTGAATAAGAGTTTGTTGATGGGAAAGTGGATGTATTGTCTCCTTTATACACCTAATGCAAAGGGTTAGACATTTGAATTACAAGTAAAATCACAGTTTTACTTTTTTCTTTATCCCCAGTGTTGGTAGCAGTGGGTAGTTAGAAATGCAAACCTGCGTACTTGCTCTCTGGGGGTTATCTTGTTTCATAATGACCTTCAAATTTTATAAAAGGGATTTCTTGCGCTATTTCACCATTTTATTTCCCTAACGTTTGTATGAATAAAAAAGTGATTGAAATTTATAGGAACAGTTATTCGAACGGGCGAATCAAATTTGACAATTATTGTGAATTGGTGTTCACGATGAGAAGCCTGACGTAATATCTTGAGAAGAAATTGCAGTACAGAAAATAGAAATCAATCTCCTGGATAACGAAAACTGGCCATTATAACTGCATCAGGATAATGAGAATTTTAATTCTTCTCTTTAAGACTACATTGACGGTCCAGTCTTTATTTTCATTAATATTTTCTAGGCCATTGGCCATGATCTTGTCATATTTATATTTTCCTTCGTAATGCACGCTTCTTGCGATATTCCAAACACAAACATTTTGGTTCTATCTTCAGGCTGAGGAACACCGGATTTTAGAGTGATGTTCCCTAAGGAAGAGCAATCAAGAAATGTTACGTCCAAAATTAGTGAAACGTACAATCAGGACGAACGTTAAAAGGAGACAAGGTGTGCAGTGTATATGACCCATAATTTTTGGAACTATTATAAGAATAAGGAAGAACGAACGACCAAGTGCAAATCGCGGTCCGCGACACGAATCCGGGACATCCTCTTGTGGCCGCAGGTGTGCTGATCATTGCAGCATCCGCCTCGACTCCCAAGTCCGAAAGCAACATCCACCCGGACTGTTTCGGTGAACCTGGGTCACATCCCCGGTGGACAGCACACCTGTTGCCAGAGCAGGACGTCCCGGGTTCGAGTCCCGGTCCGTCGCAATTTTCACCCGGTCGTTGACGATGCAAACACTACTCCACGAGTAGGTAGCCTACTCGGAAGTTGTGAGCTAAAAAGAAAAAAAACTTAGAGAATAGACTCTTTTGTGAACTTTGGGTGTTCGATTGGCTATTGCAAAGGAAGGAAATTTTTCATAGAGTATTTTCAATTCCTTTATGGTTTCTTAGTTAACAATCTATTAGCAGCGTTTCATTTCTAAATCCACTAGTTGTTCCGGAGATGTTAGGACGGTTTCGACGGCAGGGGTACCACAGCACAGTGCGAGTATCCCGAGGGAGAGTGTGGGAGTGCAAGTATTCCCACAAGAATATCATCGGAGACAAAGGGGAAAGGCAAGCAGTTTTGTGAAAATGTGCATATGCCCAAGCAAACATCTATTTTCAAGTATGCTTTCCTCTTCTTCTCCTTTCTTTCTCAGCATTTATTGAAATAATTGATATTTTCCCGGATCTTTAGGCTGACACGTGCCTGCAGTGGATTTCGCAATCACACTTTGAGAAAACAAATTACTATGAAGTATATGATTTATTTACTGTATCTTGATTTTAAGGTAACTAATCATTGAATTAATAATAATTAACCTTTTCTTCAAAGTTTATCAAAATTATTCAGTCGTGAGTAGCGTGGCTTGCAAGGCTATTTATTAACCTTCTGTGCGGTCATCATTGGATCATTTAGTGGTCGGTACTCAACATACGAACATACCGCAATTCGATTATGATTTGTACTTTAAAACAAGTTATAAAAGAAATAGTTAAAATTTAAAAAATAAAGAATACGATTATTTTCAAATCCAGTAAAATAAATTTTAATTATTCCTTATTTGTTGTAATTGCTTGAGAATATGGGGATGTAAAAAATATTTTCCAAACCTTTTAAGTAAGACAGTAATGTTTCTTGTCTAGTCACTGCGTTTAAAAATGAAGCAGTGCCATATTGAATAATTGTGAAACAAAGCTCACAGATGGATTTATTTATAAAGTACACAGTTGTAAATCTTGGATCAGTAAAAGCTAGTGAATTTCCCAGTCTTCAGTTAAAAACAACAGACCACGGAAAAAATCGATCAGTGCTGATTCTCGGTCATAGAATCGATATCATAGAATGAAAATACAATCGGGATATAATATACGTTGATCCCCATGGTCCCAAAATCAATCAAATTAAAATGACGTTAAATTGTCATAATTTTATTGACAAGGACATTTTTTGCTGAACAACAATATAATTGAAGTAACCCTTTAAAAATTGAAAATTCATCATTACTAGTTACATAAATTAAAGTCCACTTCGTACAAAATGCAAATACATTTCTATTTAACTTTAATGGGAGAATCCATCGAATATGCCCTTCATACTTTACATTACATGCGCTTGAAGAGAATTATTTCACCCCAAACCTCCAAACACATTTTTCAATTCCTAAAATGTCATAAAACCACAAAGAAAATACACTTAAAAATTGCACAAGTATAAAACGCAATAATGTATGTACATTACCCTGTGCTAGGTCAAAGGTTGTTGTTAATTTCCTTTATAATTTGAATGCTCCAAGCACCGTTAGATGAGTTATGGGAAAATTTCAAGAGAAGGAGAGCGGTTAATTTTCAGAATTGGGCTGTTAAAGTCAAGCTGTAGGAGCACGTAAAGCTTTTTGTCTTTCTATGGCATTGCTTCCGGACATATTGTGTATATTTTCTGATTAAGATGAGTAATATCTAACAATATTTGATCGAATAAGTGACTTTTGGTTGTTAACTTTGTTCAGATATAGTCTTTAATGCTTACCACTAACAGCTATACTAGAGAGAGAAAATTGAAGTTATTGTTTCTTACGTTTCAATCGGAGGCAATGAAGATTTAATTCAAGCTCTCCTTATGAACGTAATATTGAAGTTTACGTTAGGGAACTCATTTAATTGGGATGGAATTGAATGTCTGATATAGATGAATCGTAACTTAAGCTCGGGAGATATGCGAATCATAACCGCCATAATCTGAATCGTAACTTACAATGCCTTTAGTCTTTAAGAAGTCTTTTAAGTGTTTCGGATATATTTCCTTCATTAAGTGGTCTTTAATACACGAGGAAGCATGTTCATTCCATGCGACTTGAACCTGCTCACGTATTTCTCAAACATCTACGTTTCTTTCCTTCACGTAATGCCTCGGAGCAATCAATAGTCGCAAAATCTCAGGGTCCGGTTGAACTGATAAACTCCCAGGGGTCATTGTTATTTTATGAACATGTCAAATGATTGCGAATAAAAAAACAATAATAGTCCAACGAAAAAATACGATCAAAATTATTCCTAAAAAACTAGCATCTAATCATAGAAAACACTCAATATATTTTATGCACTAAAGAAACCAAGTATGTATGTTTTACGGAGCGAGATTCGAGTTTATTTACTCACACCAATCATTAAGAAATTTTTATAGGTCAACCATATTTTAACATTTTTACGTAATTTTTATAGGAATAGCTAGCATTATAATAAACTACCAAATTTTGTGGAGAGAATATTGGAAGGAGAAGAAAAGAACTTCAAAAACATAATCACATAATCAATTTATAAGAATCTAGTACGTAAATAGTACGTTTCTCATAAATGATCACTCTGGCGGAACAGAATTATGTCTTTATTAATCCATATTTCATTACACACTCCATTTTTCCACGATTGAGAACTTAATTAGATTATCTTTACTATCAATATGAAAAGTTGAGCACAGTTTGTTTGTGGGATGAGAAAAAGAATAGTGCTTCATGTATATAATTTATCACAAGAGACGAAAGACATATTGGTTCAGGTTTACTGATTGCCTCGAAGGAGAGCAAAAAGTCTTAAGTCAATTTAAAATATTATATAATTTACACGTTTTTTTAATTTTCAAAACACAGTCCTTGAGTATGAGAATTGTTTTTCAATTAATTTCATGATTAATTCTTGGAAATTTAGGTAAGATTTACTAGTTTTGTTCTTCTTGGACTATAAATATCGTTCAAAGCACTAATAATTCCACTAAATCACATTAAAAATATTTGTCTGATCAGAAACGTAAGTCTTACCATTATATTGAAGTGTTTTAAATTAAAGAGGAATTTTTAGTCCCTGTGCAAGCGGTCAAATTCACAATGCTTGCAATGTTTGAAAAAAAGACAAACGCCACGGTTTTAGTTGATAAGTCTAGGTGGGGCTCCGATATAATCGATGACGTTCCAACCGATACCCTTCTCCTCTCTTCACAAAAACTGTGTATACCACGTTCTTACTTCTAAAACGTTAAGAAATGAATAATCCGCCATAACATTATAGAAATTAAAAAAAGTAGTTAGAAAGTAAGTGTGAATTTCTAGTAGATTTTACCATAAGGTGACCTCAATAATTTTTCTATAACCCCCACCCGCGATAGATGTGCGCTCGCAGATCGACTATTCACGAGTCGTCGCTGCAAGAACGTGTATCTACTTCTGATCGAAGACGACAAATGCAAAAGAAGGGTTTCTTTACGTTTCATAAAAATACCAGTGACTTGAGTACATGTGTAGCAAGCACATTCCTGGCGGAGCAGAAGTCCCGAAATGTCAAAACGCATACAATTGCAATTTTCATGCAGTTACAACCGTGTTTAATAAAGAAACTACATTACAAATATTATGTTTTAAAGATATATCCTTCTTGGCCCCTTAGATTCTTTCAATTCTATCTTGAGGAGAGCGAAGAACAAGAAAACCACTACTACTAACATGTGCTAAGAAGAGTGTATATGTGAAGGTAAGAAGACGTGTTATGTGACGGTAAGAAGAGGAGTGCTGCATACTGCAGGGGATGGTGAAACGAATGTATTCTTATATTCAAGAAAGGATAGAATTATATATCAGAAATGTTGGCGAGTTAGGAAGTTTTTTGTCTTCACTATATGGCCAATTCTCAAGCTAAAATTAAATTTTGTTTTATGTTATTAATTAATATTGACTTTTTTTTCTTATTCATTGGAGTGGAGATAAACTTGTGGATATGTGTTATAAAGACCCTGAAGTACAAAATCAAATACATATGTAAGGGAAATCATTTCAAACAAATTATTTCATTCACTCTTCAAAACAAATAGGGGACTATACAATACTTGATTTCATAATGTATGAATCCGAAGTGGTGCTCAACACCGAAAAGCGTGCGGAAGATATGCAATCGTCATCATTTTCATATCAGTTATGCCAAATTATATGCAATCACGCTTATGTACACACATAACTGATAAAACTTCGGAAATATTGGGCCACTGTCAACCAATTTGTATGGGTACTTTTCTATCCTGCGAAATATCCATCGTAAAATAAAATTGTTCTCGTATTGCAGTGCTAATCCGCATCGCTATGAACTGTGTGTGATAGAAATGGCTAGGCAGAGGGTGGTGGTGTTATGAGGATAGGTGTTCGTTTGTTCTTCATGTTGACAACCATAAATTCAATCGAAAACTGTTATTGACCCTTTATCGAAACGTGTAAGTACCTCACCTGAAGCCGTTCGATGAAGTGGTTCTCATATTATCATTATCATATCACCAATGTCACGTTACATGCCAAACCTCATTACACGGAGTAACACGCTTGAAGATACTCAGGCATTTGATTCCCACGTCAATTAAAATTTTTTATCGCGAAGGAAAATGAGAAATCATACGTACGTACCACGCTAAGACAAGAGATAAGTATTTCAATTTTTCACTTGTTCGTTGGGAGAAGTTAAGAAGTTATTGAAGTGAAATATCAAAACTGATATGATGAGCACAAATGAACATGACCCAAAAGATAATCACTATCCCAATTATTTGTTAAGTTTCCATAAAACTTGCGAGAAAACCATTACATTTGATTCTTATTTCTCTTCAGCGCTACTCTTCTCTCAGAAACTTATTTTGCTACCAAAAAGAACGAATCGCTCAGTTACAAAAAAAGGTGGGTCAAAAGAATGTAGATCGTGGCAAGAGAAAGAAATTAGAACACGTCTGAACGGACAAAAAATCACTACTCAATGAGAAGCAAATGAAAAAACCTAATTTATGATCGGTTGTAGATAATAATACATAGTGTTCAATAATACAGCTATCACAAAATAAAGAAGTCATTTGCGGTTAATCTAGAAAACTTGAACACATTAAGAGGTACAATCAAGGTTAGTCTATTGTCACAACAGTCAAACTTCAGTTTAAAAAATAGAATGCTTACCAAAGGAATGATTTCTTGTATAGATTAATTGAATAGTCTCAGCTAACATACTAAAATAAGAATGGACCAATGAGTGTGCAAGCCACAATACAACACAGTTAATATATATGTATGTATAGGGATACAAAATAATCTGTTCAAGATTGTGGATGAAAAGTATTGTTTGTGCTAGAAATTTTTTAATCACTCATTAAGTTGCTAGCGAAGCGAATCGAGAAAGCACTGCTCAATTAACATACACAATTGATTTTCCAAGCTCAATGTTGAACGTGAGTTTCTGCCTTGAGTTCAAGTCTTTAATGGTTGGAAGCGCGTCGGCGGGAATTCCGACAAATTAGGAAGGCTTGTGGACTAACATCATTATGACACTAGGTTCTTTCCAAATGTCATTCTGTACTGCATATGGCTCTAATAGCGTCAATTAAAATAGAAACAGGACCTCCTGTTCAAACGGTTCATCTACTGTATTTCAGGAATACAATAAAGACCTCAATTGATTCTTTCGTGATGATATATATTTAGAACATTAGGATAATATAAATTATGTCTAGTTTTCCTAATGGCAAATTTGGAGGATAGTTTAAACCGACAAAGGTGGAATATCGAGAGGAAGGGTTCACTTAGACATGATGCGATAATAGAAAAAATTAGCAGTATTATCATTGACAGAAGAGAAATAACTAAATCAAAATAAAGGGTAAAAAATTGGTTAGGAATAAAATAGATGATAAATAAGTCCATCTCCTACCTGGAGAGATTGCCCGTGGGACTGGAGTGTAGCAAGGCAGCGACTGCAGGTGAAGTCCCCGCCGCGCCCGCCCCTTGGTCGTAGGCCTGGTGGAGGCTGGCCAAAGGCAGCGCCTGGTGTTGGGACACTTGTGTCATGTACATGGTGGTCTGAGTGGTTTGTTGCTGCTGCTCTTGATGTGCGTCGCTCGCGGAGTCTCCGTCCACTGCGCCGCCGCCCCCGCCACCGTGCGCACCCCCGCCCACGGCGCCCGGCGACCCGAGTTGCGTCAGGCTGCCGTGAGAATGCTCTCCTGTCGGACTGGCGGCGGGTTGAAGCGGCGTGAGGTGAGCGAAGGAGTCGGCAGCGAGTCCAGGCGTCAAGGCGACGCTCGCGCGCGCGTGCTGCCCATGCTGAACGCGGGACCCCTTGGGGCTGTCAAGTGCCGGGGAAGCGCTGTCGCCGTTGCGCGCCAATTCGGGCGAGTCGCCGGCACCGGCCTCCTGGTGGCGCAAGTAGTCGTCGGGGGCGTGCAAGTATGCGAAATGTGCTCGCCGCAACTCTTCGTCTTGCTTGAAAGGAGCGCGCAAAGCTTCTTCGAGTCCGTCTTTGGTGTCTTCGCGGAACGTGAGGTAGCCGCCGGGCACTTGTTGTTCGAAGGCACCGGGATCCGCTTTGATGTGTTGATGGTACAGTCCCAGAGGGAAACCGTCGGCAGGGCGCAGACGCATGCCGGCAAGGTACGCGCTGTGGAGCGCGTTGGCGTCCTCGTGGGAGCGCGGTCGACGCTGCTCTAATGCTGATTCGGCATGCGCCTGTTGGAATTGCTGCATATCATGGTCGGCGCCCGGCGCCCCTTGCAGACCCTGCACCAGCAACGCTCCGTCCACCGGAGACGCACTCCCCACAGTCAGGAGGGCGTCTTCGCCCGACGTGGATGCTCGCTCGGCGTCGACGTTCTCTTCCTCCTCCGCTACCTCGTAAGCGCGAGGGTCAGGCGTCGCGGCGGCCGACAGCTGCTCGGGAGACGCGTGGTGGTGAGCCGCCGGAGATAGTGTGCGCGCTGCGACCACCCTGAGATCTCGGACGCTTTCCAAATACTGGTACTCGGTGGCCGGCGCAGGCGAGTCGAGGGCTGCGATGCGCTCGTCTCCAGGCTCCCCTTCTCCGTGCGTCGCAGCCGGTGGCGGCGGTGGCGCAGAGCCGATCCCCTCCACCGACGCCGGGGAGTCCCCCTCCGCGACCTCCCGTCCGCATTGGTAGGCCGCGTCGCCGTGGAGAGGGTAGGGCGTGGCGGGCGCCGAGCTGTCGTCTGGCGGTGGGGACGCCGCAGCAGCGGACAGAGGCGGGGCGCACGCGGACGTGTCCCCGCCACCGCCGCCGCCATTGTCGAAGTCGCTGAGAGCGCCGCGGCTGCGGCTGCCATCTGCGGGGACTTCGCTGATGTGCTCTCGGGACAAATGGTACACATCTTCGCGCAGAGACGCGTAGTCATGACTTAACCCTGAAATAATAGAATCAATGGCAATCAATCGGTAACACATAATCATGCAACAGCATTTAGTACATGTCGTATACATTGGCATGTGAAAACACTAATTTTCATACATAGCATTACTCCGATCTCCCTTCCTGTCCTACACAAAAATAAACAAATGTTAACTAATATACTCCAAATGAATTGAGAATATTACATGATTTATGTTCTCACACAATTTTTCTTCATTAAAATACACACTACATTTAGTTTCAACTAAAAGTAATTCTAATACACAATTACATTTAAAAAATGAATGAACGTGTAAGCAAATANTCTAATACACAATTACATTTAAAAAATGAATGAACGTGTAAGCAAATACAAACGAGCTGTTTAAAATCTTTCCAGATAACTTATAATTTTGATCGTTTTCCATGGACTTGAACTGTCGTCACAGAATTTTATCCAATGTAAAGTATTCTCATTTTCCTGTCATTATTATTTTAATAGCATTTATTTGAATTTACTTCCAATAAGTTATTTTAAAGAAACAATGTATTTGCAGATTATAGATATCTGAATTTAGATTAGCAGCGAAATTTTCGACAATACATGTCATTGTTGGTTTCTCTGCAAGATGATGAAATTTCACAGTAAGAGAATTTTATTTTGCAAAATACTGCTGGATTAATATAAACCCAGAGAAAAAATAATGTGCCTATATTCAGAAAGTTAAATATCAAATTTGTTACAAGCGAATGATGTTCCCCCGATTTTTTTTCTTTCCTACTATGTTTACTGCGAAATTTTACGTTCAGTACCAATTTTAATACTATAACGGGAAATCACAGAGATATATAAGTAAAATTCTACTTTTAACTTAATTGACAAAGCAAACCCGAAAAATGTATCTTCGTTGTACACTTACTCAAGTAAATCGTGAAAGTCTCCATTCTATGACAGCTGTAAGTTAATGCAAAATGGAGCACGTAAAGAGTACAGTATTTTTCGACCAGCAGTCAAGAAGAGATGTAAATTTTTGTCACCAGATTTCTATATGACAAAGAGATATTCGTGAAAACCTGTCCTCATCACCAAAAATTTAGCAATAATAAATGGTTCATTTTTTTATGTAAGACAAAGTTATTAATCAATTTTATTCATAGAAATTACTAATCGTCTTCTATTGTTCTTAGTTTTTATAGTACAGTTAGTATATTGCAATACGACAATCGGTGGTATTCAGACACAAAGAATATAATTCATTTCATTATTTTGGAATGCATTAAAGAACACACGAGGAAATAAAGAAGGTTGCACATATTTCGATTCTCGTTTCCTTTTGGTATTACTGTATCTAAAAAGCGATATTCGTGTTATTTTTCGGCAATGTCACTCGTTTGGTTCGAACTCTAAGAATGTACAAATTATTTTATTCTTGTTCCCTGGATTACATGTACATTTCCATTTCTTTGTGTTAATCATTTTTAAATTAATTGCTCTAATTTGTAAAGATATAGGTCGTCACACTGTTAAGAATATTTGTTATTACTGTTTCTGCAACTGTTATAGTAGTAGAAGTGAATTCAACCCGATGAACGAAGTTCAGAACAAATGTGTAAATAAAAAAAGCAATAATATTCCAGCTCTCGAACCTCACATTTTAATTTTGGATTTGAACTAAATGAATTAAAATAAAATTTGCAAGACATACAAAAATAATAATGAATTTGACATAGTTCTTATACATAAACTACAAACAAAGAAAATATGATAGTGAATAGATGAGCTGTTGTCACAATATTGCAAGTTGATATATATAT
>NNCF01129947.1:289607-456593 GCA_002313205.1 Laupala kohalensis | reverse complement strand
TATATATGTATATATAATTTCGAATCGAGGTAAAAAATAAAGAATCGACATCGAAATCTAACATTTTGGAATCAACACATCGCTATAGTATACTAAAGACCATTCAT
Organism: Laupala kohalensis; assembly: GCA_002313205.1. Lineage (NCBI taxonomy): Eukaryota > Metazoa > Arthropoda > Insecta > Orthoptera > Trigonidiidae > Laupala > Laupala kohalensis. The sequence continues at coordinate 456,486 of NNCF01129947.1, read as the reverse complement.
GCAGATACAGAATCGTAAATATTTCTTATCTTTACACATAAAGTAGTAAATAAATAGATGTACACTTCACTATGCGCCACACATTAAAGACAATTATCCGGTAACATTTTTTTTGTGACGAGGGGGTGAGGTAGGGGGAGTTTCTCCTTTTCATAAACTCGTCCTCATCTAATGCCATCGTAAAGTTCTCCCGCTCCGCAGTATTATCATGTTTTCCATACCGATCTACTTCTTGTTTGTTTCTATTCTTGTGTACCACAAGAAGTCGTTTTACTATTGCAGCGATCTCCCTCTAGGGGGTTTTATAGCTCCAGGCAGGGACTGAATGTCGTGGACATTTTATTGATCACCGTAAACATGGAAGGGGGTAGAAGTAAAGTGAGCGAGAAAGAGAAAGCGCCTGATGGCGGCATTCTGCAACAATATCGGAACTGGAACGTAAAACTGACATTTCATTATCAATACTTTTACTTTCGATATCTAATTTGGGTTTCGTAATTAAGCTATTTGTTAACTTTAGGAATGGATTAACGATGAGAACCCATCGACAATTAATGCGGTCTACAATCAAACGGACTTTTTAAAAATATTATAGTTATATGGCTAAATTAATTGTCACATTGAATGAGAGGAAATCACTGACAACAAACACAAAATCAAAATACATATTGAAAAAAAGCTTAATAATGTGCTAATTAACTTGAAAATAAATCAAATTTAAATCTATTTGTCAAGTTGTGACCATTTCAAAAGTCGTAGCACCTTCTAGCGTCCACTGGGCGCTACGAATATAATATAAATGTCATTTGGAATATTTAAATTATGTCTTCAATTTCTGTTCAGGGCACTGAAAGATGAGGTTGGAGGGTCAACACTGTATCTCCACAATGGGGCCAAGACTCTTGAGTCCGTCTTCATCAAGTGAATGGGACTGAGGTTGAAGTGACCAATTCGCAACATATAGTCAAAATAGTTTGGTCTCTTCTTCCCAAGGTGAATTTAGAGGAGGAAATCTTCTGTAGTTCATTTTCTTAGAAGATGTTATTTCGTACATTTTGATTTCCATTCTAAGTCCCATTGTTTTAAAATTGTTGACTTGAATAGTTTCTTAGCATCTTTTTAAGATTCCATAAACACCATTTGCTATTTCTACGACTGATGTTGTACCTTTTGTGACCCTATCTGCTTCTTTGTTTCGTGATATTCCCTTGTGTGCAGGGACTCATGCTAAGTCGATTTAATATCTTTACTAAAACAAATAAACAGCTTTTGCACTATTGAGTCAATGGAATATGTTTTCTATAGCTTTGAGTGATGACACTGAATCAGTAAAGATGATGAAGAGGGAGTTATCCTTGTTTTCTTTTTAAATACAATTTCGATGGCTTTGTGAATTACCCAAGTTTCACATGAAAATATAGAGAAGTAGTTCGGAAGACAGAATGAATCAATTTGAAGAGGGTTTGTTAATTCAACTGAACATCCAGATCGGTCCATCAATTTTTGAACCATCTATTTATTATTTTAACATATTATGGTTTAAGATTAGTATTTTTGGTAGATGCAGGAGATGAGAGGTAGCAAGATTGTCCTTGATGACCTTGTCACTTTTGGAAGTTCAGTAGCTTGTAGGTTTATCGTAAGAGTGAAGATCTTCCAAGGTGGCCATGGACGAAGACGTCTTGGTAGAATAGATGGTTTCTCTAAAGCGATTTCTTAGTAGTATTCTTGTAAGTTTTCGGATAAGGTTGATACCTTCTCGGTTTTCTAGACTGGAAGATGTATCTATTAGCTGGATTATGCGAAGTTGAATATGCGTAGTTAAAGCATAATAGTTTGAATCGTAGATTTAAGGGACGAAGACAGTGTAGATATATGCTAACATTTTAATAATATTTAACCGACTATAACAATTTGAGTGAGGTGATGTGGTATCTCGATGTGTGTTTTTGGTCAAAATTCATCCCAAAGATTTTGCAGACATTAGTTCTATGTAGAGGGTTTTTCTGCTTCTAGAGAAAACAATAAATTCAGATTTTAATTTCGATATTATGAAACCCGGAGTTTTTGACTAGTTACAGAATTTGTTCAATGAGTCTGGTATAGTGTTAGAAGTCATTTTAAGATTCTTTTCGCTGCAGAGTAGGGTGATATCATCCGCGAAGAGAAATAGTTTCACTGAGCTTTCAACTATTATACTGACTTCATTTATTGCTAGAAGGAACAGCAACACATTGAGTACCGCTCCTTGCGGCGTATCATTTACTACTTCGACTGGTGAGGAGTGCTTGTCTTGAATTCTCACTCGTAATTTCATTGTCTTTGCTGTCGTTGATAATTGTAATTTTATTGTCATTCTGTTATTTTATTGTCATTTTTGATTACATTTTTCCTCGGGATTTGTCCTCTGAACTCGGAAAGCGGTAAAATAGTTGGGTGGATGAGCAGCGATCTAGTCGGTCAAAACAGTCTATCGTAGGCGATATTGTCTGTTTAATTGAAGTTATTACCGTTCATAAAATTCACGCAAGCTAAGATGCGGGTTCTCAGCTACAAGATAAGCAAAATAAAAATTACTAAACCTGTTTCTTTTTTTTTTTACTTTTTACATCATTCCCACCTAAGTCACGCTTCGGCACTGTTGGGCGAGTCAGTTTGTGAACCAATCAAAATTGAATTATATGTCAATTGTTTTAAATAATTTGATTTATAATTACATCTGTATAACTTATCAAATTAAACGACTTATTTTTACTGTCACTGTTTATTTTCAATAAGTTATCTGATGAAACTTAGCAAAGAATGTGGGGGTTGAAACTTAGCAAAGATAATATAATTTGATTTATATTTATATGACCTCTTATTTGTTATTTTTTATGCTCTTTATTCGAGGACTGCAATCAAAATAAACCAAGACAATGTGAGAAAATATTTCTTTCTTTCTTTCTTTCAAATTCATCCTCCGTTGACATTTTTTCAAAAACATATACCACAAAGCACTTAACATCTTAATGAGCATAGAAATCAAATAAACAGTCCCTTGTGATTATTTTGAATATCATACGAGTGGGTGGACATTGCATTGTGGAGTCCACACCCTTTCATAATAAGAAAATATGAAGTTCCAACGTAAATATGATTTTACGTGAGGAAGATGTGTGGATTTGGGTGGGGGGGAGTGGAGAATATTGTTGGAGGTTGGGTGTTGAGCTTACTCTGTGTGATCGAGCAGCGAAACTTACATGGATGTTTTAAGATAAAAACCACATTTCCACTCTGTGATATCAAGACGCGGTCAATTAAGGGTGAAATAGGGTTTCATGTAAGGGGAATGTAGCATCTTCCTTTCCCGAGCGTGGGGTATTCTCTTTTCGGCCACTATACAAATGAATCGCGCACTGCCGGGTTAGAAAACTCCGGCTAGTCTGCATCTAGTTAAAAAATTCTCCCACTCTCTCAGAAGGAATAAATTGCAGGAGTGCTCTTTGTCCGAAAAAAAAAATACAAGGAAAAAGTACGAGGTCCAATCTCGAGAACGATTCATCGATTACATTGGAATGAACCTAGCTATTTAAGTTTTATACAATACTGGCTGGGTGCACGTGGTCCTATACATTTTAAACTTTTTACGCACATTTCTGTATGATATGAAAGAGCCGTTGGGACGAAATCGACTACAACAATTTCATCGAGATGAAAAGTATGTACTGTATTTAAATTTTAAAAAATTAGTTAAAAATAATGATTTTTATACAAGGAAGAGGCTATTTACAAGTTTATATAAGAAAACCGAATGAAAATACAGAGGGATCCAAGAGGAAGCTACGTTTAAGTTTTTAGTTCTTGTACTCTATATAGGCCTATGAAAAGATATTAATAAAAACATAGTTCCTCCAGAAATCACTCAAATTTTTAATTATTAACATATAAGGGAAAGAGTACGCAAAGATTTTAGTACCAGTAGTAGTGAGTGATCAACTCCTGAGATGATCATAAATTAATTTATCCCAGTTGTCTGTAAATTTATCTGTAAAAATATATGATTTCATTATGTTAGTTTGTAGTTTTTCCGCGAAGTAATTGTTTCCGTGAACAAACGTATTATTTCATTATGTTAGTTCGTAATTTTTATAAATATAGGATTGATGCAGTTTATTATATATATCTAAGGTTATTACAAGGATCATTAAATGCCAAACATCGTAGCCAAGTTAGAATTTAACTGCACATTATTGGTATGTTATTTATGCACAACACAAACAAGTATATTTGGAAGTACCAATATATGGTACATAAAAACAGAATTTCTTAACATTCTTTTCTGCATACTAAACTTGTATTATGAAAATTTGTTTTTATGTGTCCCAAATCATTCGGCTTCTTTAAAACAAAAAATTCAAATTGACATTTATACCTCTATTGGTTCTCCACTAAACTAAGCTTCCCCTGTAAAATATGACGCAGTTAATTCGATCAATAGAGAATTTTCTCTATTGTAACTGAATTTTGCAAAAAGTTCATTCTCTTATTTGCAATCCTTCAGTAATTTCGTTGTTTTCAGCGAAGAAAGCTGAAATAAAGAATACTTTGCAATATGGTTAGGGTATATGAAAATCTGCCGTGCGGTAGTTATTTTAAAGCATAGAAAGGAAGCTAAAAGTAGACCATTCGCTTAAAGAATCCATTGTGGAAGCGAAGACGTGAAACGTCGTAAAAATGTCAAGGCAAGAGCCCTTGGACGACGAACGGCTAGAGGGCTTGGAGGTCGAAGGGTGGGAATAGAACGTCTCGTAAAATACGCGAAGTAGGTTTGGAAAGGGTACTCCAGTCCCATCGTGAGGAAACTGAAATGGGGAAGTAAATTACAGAAATGGAAAGAGAACGTAACGTATGGTTGTGAGAATTTCATTAAGGGAGTTCGTAGTGAGGAATATATCAAACTAGGCTTAGCAAAAGAAATATGGAAAAGATCTCGATAACTTATGTGCTGAAAAAAGTTAGATTCATACAATATTCCCAGAAAAAAGCAACATTACGTTTCTAAAATATATTTGCATTTTTCTATAATTTGAGAATTTCGTTTGATAGACAACATTTCGTACAAAAAATTATTTTCTATTTAACCAAGTGGTGGATTTATGAATTATATAGCATTAAGTGGATCATAATACACAGAAGCTATTTTAAAATATGAAACAAAATTCGGAAATGAAAATCTAAGAACTTTTTATAAACCTTTGCGTCGGGGGATTGCGCTTAATATAAATATACTTACAATTTGTAAATTTATATAATTTTTTTCAAAAGTTTATCGGTAAAAAATGAAACTTTTCTCTCTTAGAAGATGTATAGAGTTTTCTGATAGTAAGTGGGGGATCCAAACAATAACCTCTGCCCCAAAATATATAATTTTTCTAATCGTATTACGAAATTTAGTTTTTGCGATATAGAATGTTACGAAATTCATAGATTGTTTCAAAAGGAAGGGGTGTCGTTGGAATTTTTTGTATCGTTTAAAAAAATCTGTACACAATTCTAAGACGTTTCCCTTCTTATGGGTAAATTAGAATTAGAATTGATTTGGTTTCGATTGAAAATATCGATCGCGATTTTTCAGTTAAATTTATCCACGTGCCTGATATTAATAAGTACAAAATCTTAACTTTTCTTATACAATTTACTGTAGTCAAGGTCGCACGGAGCTTAGAGGGAAGAGGGAGAAGGAGGCAAAGAAAATGACCTTTGATGACACCGTGCAGTGATGCAAGCCACCCGGCACCTCAGACCCGTAGACCAAAACCGACGCTAAGCGCAGTCCTCCCCCAGTAAGAAGGTATTCCCAGCTCACCAATTGTTTATTTTTAACGTTCTTATCAAGCACCAAAGAGCATCATGGTATTATATGAATTGGGACATAATTATCAACTCAATTTCGCAGTATTGGAAATCTTAACTCCGTTCCTATCATAAATTTGGAACTTTTATATAAGAAGTTCACACACGATATAGTAATATTTTTAATAGACTCACAGAAATAAAAGATGCACTTTTGAAAAAGAGTGAGAACAGATTTTAACACTATTTTCCAATCAACTTCTTAGGTATTTTTATCCAGAAATATTAACGAATTCCTTCACCTTAAACAATTTGTTATTGCAACAGGGAGTGAAATGAATCCCGTCAAAACGTATTGAACATTCCATTTCCATGCCATAGATCTGTAAGTTGGCAGTACTGTTGTCAATGGTTTAAAGAATGCCCAACATGTGGCATCATTCTGCGAACAAGCGTAACTCTGCCACAATAGAGCTGACGTAATTTCAGCCGATGGAACTGACGTGGCTCCCACAACTAACTATTTGAAAACATCGTCTCTTTGTAAGGCATTACCAAAAACATGTCACTTTCCGAACGTTGTAGATTGTCGACCGAGGCCACATGAAACAGACAGGTACATCGACATCATTTCAATTGTCACCGGGGTTATCTCTAACAGGTGTCTTGATGACATATTGCCAGCCTCTGTATGAAACTAAGGCGTTCGTCATCGCACAAGGCAGTGTGCGTGGGTTGAGTAGCCTTCCGGGAATTAAAATGGCAACTTCCAGAATTTTTGAGGAAGAACCGACCCTAGAAAGGGTCAGAAGGTTTTTTAAGTGACAAAGTCTGTATCTTTTCGGTGGAGAGTACACAATAAGCGCTCGAAATGAATAGTACAGCGTTCCGCCATCTCAGATTGCGACAATTCTTCCAGTTTACAATCGCAGCTTAGCTTGTGGCACACACCAACGAAGAACAACGTTCTGACGTATAGGATTTACAAACAGTGAAGGTGCGAGACCTATTGAAATCCATTGACGAATGAAAGCCCAGTATGGTGAGGCATGTGTATAACTGCAGCAAGTGAAGTACGAAGTGACTTCTGGGGTAGATGCTACTCGCCCCGGTCAGCCAGACCGGGTTATGATACATTATAGCAGCTGAAGCCATTATGATGGACAATCCTCGTCTGACGGTGGATGAAATAGCCGTAAATCTAATCGTTAGTCATGGCTTAACATACAACTTTATTCATTATACGTAAGTTTTACCGTGTCCTTAAGGTGGGTGCCACGGTATCTCGCTCCAGAAATGAAAGAGTACGCGTTGACTCCTATGAAGAACTTTTGCGGCGCTTTGGCGAGAACCTGGATCCACTACCACCAACCCGAAACCAAGAGAGCAAGCAAGGAACGGCGTCATTCCTCAGTTCCAAAATCTAAGAAGTTCCGGGCGCAGCCATCTACAGGGAAGGTAAGGCTGACCCTCATTTGGGATGAATCGGTGTCTTGGAACACTACACGCACGTGGGATATCTTGCAATACTACCACCCTTACCAGTCCGTCATATTCCGGTACGTAGAAAAATCACCTTCGGTCTAGTCAGATCCAAGCAACGTAGACGTCTGACTGCAAATGTCATGTTGCAACATGACAACGCTCGACCTCATACTGCCCGTGCAACAGTTGCAACATCACTTTGATGCTCTTCCACATCCTCCATACTCATCAGACCTCGTCCCAAGTGATTACCACAAGTTTGGCCCACTCAAAGAGGTGATAGGAGGATAGAAATTTCGTTCCAGTGAAGAGGGGGAGGCAGGCGGTGCACATGTCAGCGCACACGACCACAATAATTTTTCTCCCAGAGAAACACGTGCTCTTTCTGTGCGCAGGAGAAAGTATGTTGGACGTCAGGAAAACTAAGTAGAAAAATGGTACACTTCAGTTCCACTTTTGTTTTATAAATCACTTGTAAATTTTTTTACGCTTTTCATTTGACTCACCCAGTAAAGAATGATTATATCCGTATTATTAGTAATCAGGGATCCGTAAAGGGAGGGGAATGGGCGGAGGAGACTCCCTTTGTTGCAGAATATTTAACGAGAACGGTATTTTCTTCGTAATTCTTGTTTTGCGCTATCGGTAATATAAAATTATAATTCGTTGATATTAGTAATTGGTAATTTATGCAATCTTCGTTCTTCAGTGTAGTTTATAAAATTGCAATGTATTTCTAACTTTTAAGATATTTGTACCACCAAGACCTTGCGATCTAGAGTGAAAAGTTGCTAACAATAAAAAATGAACAAATGTCACAAGACTTTTTTTTATATAACTGTTTGTAAACACCTCGTTTTCGTCCTTCATACTTAAGCGGTTTCCAAAAATGAAGTACCATTGCAGAAATTATTTTTTGGACGTAGCGTAATCATGCAAATTAATTTCGAATATTCATCAGCTCTTAAACTATCTCCTAGGTAACACTGCTTGCCCTGTGAAAGCATTGGAATTCAAAATTCGTCATCGGTGCTGACGAAAAAGGTTTAATCATTGAACTGAGGTAAGCGAATTTTATTGAAGGAAATATGAAGTATGATCCTGGAAGTATACATCTAATGGAAATAATTAGTTTACCAGCAATTTTGGTTTATATAGAGACAATATTTTTTTCTACTTTAACAATGTATGCAAATAATTCAATCGTATAAAAATGGTTATATTATTATTATTATAATTATTATATTGCCTACTTACGTTATTACATGCATTTAAATTGAGGTAAACTATTTTAAAATGGTATTGTTATACCACATATTTATATTTTGAGTGAACATGTAAGAAAATTACTTGATGGCCAATTTACATGCCACCGAAAATAGATATCCCGCCAGATACGTTTTGAAATCGTCAAATCATTTCCTACTATCGGAATGCAATATAAAAACATCTACTTATTTAAAGAGTCAAAAAATGGAGTGTGTTAAGCTTAAACTGACATTTTTATGAGCTCTGCTTCCGGACTGCTCAATCGTGACCAAAACAAAAGTGTCTCGGCCCTGTGTAAAAGGGTGTTCTGTGGGAAATGGGAGGAGTTGAAATACCCTCCTAAAAGAGACACGGGGTCTGTATAACACCGATTTGTCATGCCTCCGTCTGAGAGTCGAGGGTTGTGGTCCGTCCCCTTTCTCGGCTGCCAGCATAGTCGCCTGACACCAGCACTCCCAACCCAACTTTCCACCCACGTCACCATCTGCACGGTTTCGAACCAAATGCTGGATTTGAGCGAAATGACATCACTATAATATAGACGATCTCATTATTTTCTTTTAGTAATATACCATAGACATTTTGAACTCTAATCGAAAAAGAGTATTCGAAATAACGAAGGCCCTTTCCCCCTCCCCAAACACACACATACGTTGCAAGTTCCTCGTCTTCTCCAAAAAATTCTTAAAAATAGTCTCTACTTAAATATCTTCTTCAATCCTTCTCTGTAATAATTTCTTCATATTTTTTTTCTTATATGGATAATATGGTATTTTAATAAATAAATACCTCAAAAACAGTCCATAAAATACTAGGTATATGACTTCCCAGACATACGCGTACAACACTAAAAAAAGCACACTAAAACACAGAAAAACCTAATTAAAAATTATACAGGGAAAACCTTTCTTAAGTTTTACACCATTCATTATACCCGGACCTTTTTGTTTAAAATTATAGAAATGGAAGCATGGGTTTTAGTTACATTCCGGAATTCAATCCTCTTCGGTTACCTTTAATCGGTCCACCGAGTGAAGCACCTTTATCACTAGGCTCAATGTATCTAGGTTAACATATACATTATTCGTAAGGAGGAGGAGGGAAGAGGTAGTATGCACCCTTCATGCATGGTTCGGTTCCATCCCTTTACCTAAACAATTTCTTAGCTTCTAATAAATACATCGCTTTACCATACATCTTTCATTCGTCACTTTGTCATAAATGTTAAACAATACTGACCTATCTTATTACGTCTAGCAAGTGATCGTGAAACAGTGCAGCGGAGAAGTAAGGGGAATATAGGAGTGCTTTCCTAAAAAATGATATTGCTATCATCTCCTCCTAACGACAGCGGCAATTTTTGTCACTTTGCTGAGAAGGGTTGGGTGACCATTCTCTTGCCTTTATGCGAAATTTGTCATGGACCAACAGACCTATAGAAAACTAAATACTGAATTGCAAATCATGGAACATGAGGAAAGTGACAGCTCGATTAGGTTTACGAAAACTTTTGTTCTGCTGTTTTTACATTAGTTCGATAATTGATTTAAATGGTATGTGCGTTCTCAAGTAGAACAAGAATTGGGAAAGTATTGTGTATACGGTACGCTCGCAAGTACTTTCAGTTTGTTACTATGAAGTATATGATATATTTCAGTATACTAGTCGTGTGATAGATTCTTTCTATCTTCTTTCTAATCCTCTTCACCGTGAGTTCATCTCAGATAGAATAGAAGCTTGACCCTTTAAGGTGTGCTGTACACCACAATTTTTAACATTTACCAAGAATTTAAAAATGTTGTATAGGAAACTAATAGTAATAATGTCCACTGTCAAAATTATATAATTCCTGAGCGAATTACTTTCGTAAGCTGAGATACAACGGTGTATTATTTTTACCAGAGAAATGAGCAATATCAATGTCAGGTCTTCAACTGTTCGGTTGCGCGGATTGAGATACATGTATGCTAAGCTAAGTTTTCCTTCGTAGAAAATTCTAACAGAAAAATAGGAAGGAGCATTCTTCCCTGATCGAAGCTCTTGTTTAAAATAAGGCAGAAAAAGATAATAGAAACGTAACCAATAGATTAGACGAGCAATTCACCAGAAAAAAACTTAACTTCATTTGTCCCGTCCTCCAAGTTCAAAGATGGCTAAAAAAAATTATGGAGCATTTTATAGAACAATCTTTATTTAAGAAGCGAATCCAATGGAGTTTTCAGAGAAATCGCGCTATATGAAATGTAGTTTATTTGTATTTAATTGAAAGAATACAAATAAAACGGAGGGGGGTTCAGAATCAAAATTTTTCTTAGTATTTAATTAATCATTGATAATTTACAGGAATTAATACGACGTTAAAAGAAAATTGTGAAACTTCATTTCAAATTTTTTTATTAACATTTAGAATTTCAGCAAAAATGACACATGAAGTGCTATTATATAATTCCACAAAGCCACACAATGTTAAACTAATATTTAAAATTGTATACACTCCTGAAACATTCCTTGCATAAAACGCATATAATTCAAAAAGATTAATAAAAGGAACCTAATTTCCGTGTTCTGAACCTAAATATCCAAAGTTTAGAAATTAATATTACACGTTCAGAATCATTCCTTTTCAACTAAATTCGGTTCCTTCATGGTTCACTCACAAGTATCATCCATGCCTTTAAAGACATTCTGTAGTGCAGGCTCATCAACTTCAAAATTAACAATTTCATTACACAAAACCTTCTGAACTACCGAGACGTTATGATCTAAGCAAATAGCATAAAGTCGATGCAGATAAACTAACCAATTATGTCTTCAAAACATTCTTTATACCTTTTTTTCTTGATTCCCTTTTTTATCGTCGGATTTCATCATTATTCGCCTCATTAGTTAGAAAATCAGACTCGCAAAATTTCGAGAAAACAAGGGACAATCAATTTGCTTATATATCATAAAAAAGAGGAAAGATGTGAAGAAAGAAATATTAATGTGAATGAATTATAATAACAAATCTTAATATATGTACATCAAACAGCGTATGAATAGTTTTAATCTATGGGAAGTAAGATTTCACATCGCAGTCTTGTCCTTGCCTATGAAACTTGTAGAACATTAATATACAACGTATCGTTTATACAGGGACAGCCCAACTTCGTTTAGAATCATTGATAGATTTATTGCTTTAAAAAATTATTACATGTAATTTTATCATACAAGAGGGAGGGTAAAGTTACGGAACTATTTTAGAAATCTACGAAACGATATTGAATGGATGAATTTTATCTGTCGCAGAACAAGACACCGATGAAAGTCGAATGAACAGACTTCTTCGGGTAGATCTAACGGAATTATTGGACTATGCTTCAATTAGTATTTGCTTCTAATTTCATTTTGTTATTGATATAAAATCTGTCAAATTTATCGTAATAAACAGCATTAAGTATAGAATAATTTGTTGATATTTCTAGCCAAGTGTTTTGAGTGGCGTACAAACGGCCGAGGAAAGGGGGACTAACTAGTCTGGGGACCTGTTGGGATTGGCACGAAAGGAAATTGTGTTTACTATCCAACACCTGGAAAAAGTATGAAGATTATACAGCAGGCGAAGTATTTGGGGTATATCATAGAAGTTCGGCTAACAATGTATTCAATTCAAGAACATAACAGACGAAGATGGAAAACTATGTACCTATTTGCCAAGGGTGGGGTTCACGAATTACATCACATCCAGAAAGAAGCACTTATACAGTGGAGCAATACGTAAACTTTTAAGTAATGGAGTACGTGTCTGGGGACATCAAATAGTACATGATCAGGAGTGGAAATCGAGAAGGTGAACAGAGAATACAGTATTGAGATAATGTTACTCTACAGTGTCTACAGAATTAATCCAAATAGTGTTAGTAATACTGCCGTTGATTTACGTATTATTCAGTTGAATTCAGGTGAATTTTAAAAAACAAAGGAGAAATTATACTTAATGAAAAAAACTTTGAAAGTATCAACGAGCATCAAATTAACTAAAACTATGAAATAAACAACAAATTTAAGACAAACTTACAAATTTATATCAAATGTAACACACCAACAGTGCCATAGAAAATAGAAATCTAATAAGCAATTGCATACATTTTTACAAGTAACGGAAATATTACGGAAATATTTTGACTTGAAGAGATGGAGGATGTATATGCACACATGCTAAAGAAACATTACCACACCTATACATACAGTACATTTTTTAAATTAAAATGACCATATACAACATAGTTAAAAGGATGTCTATAAAAATTTTCAATAGACTTTGTAGCTGAATGAGACGTGTTGAAACGGAATTGTACAAGTAAATATCTTCCAGAAAAGGAATTCCAGATCCCTTGATCTACGTGTCGGGAATTCCATACCAACATGATAACAATCCCAACTAACTCGTTATTCCTCAAACTTCCCGTTTCACTAATAGGTGACAAATAATCCTACAAACGCCATTGCTTATTATTACCATTATATTCTACTTCACTGTATTTCAGCAATGTATCCAAGTGTCTTGAGCAGAGAAGTGAACACCTTGTGTGTCAGATAATGTATGCGCTTCGGAATAAAAATTCTTATTTCTTGATAAGCAAATCAGGTCGCAATATTTATTGCTCTGTTATGTACGCAAGGAGGTCAGGTAAGGAAAGACAATAATTACGAAGTTCTTTTACTAGAAGTCCCTAGCTGATAAGAGTTGAGTTTTTTAGGCACAGGAAATGTAGCAATGTATTTGTAGTCTTATGACTGCGAGGCACATGCACTAACATGATTTAAAGTGGTCTTCCCCTCGCATTGAAAAATATTTCTTTTGTTGGGACAGATAATGAAAATAGTTCTTAGTGGGAGTTGTCAAAATAAATGCGTCGAAAATAAAAGTACCTATACAAAAGGCTTTTAAAAAGAAAACTTAAAATCAACATTCATCTCTCAAGAGCAACAACAATTTTCCTTTCAATTAACATTGAAATGTTAATTCAAAAGTTGTGAAAGAAAATTGGTTGATTTTTTATCCTGAAAAAAAAAGTACTATCTGCTGTATAAAGAGTTAAGTATAACTGCTACATTCAGGGTATACTGTCAGCTTCCGACCCGAAAGAAAATAATACAAATTCCATTTCATGACACTGATACATACATCGCATTAGATTCAGGTTGAACTTAGGAAACTTGTAAAAATTTCCGGGCGCAGGGATAACCATGCCAAACTGCATTAATTTTAAGTGTTATGAAAACGCTAGTCCTTGCAATTTTAGAATTCATCGACTTCACATAATAAATTTTACCATCACACTGAAAGACGTACTATTAGTAGTTATAGATTCTGATTATTATTTTCATACCGTAACCGGGCTCCCAAGTATTCAATATGTATTCTCTTTTGAAAATTGTTACATTACAATACTCATGATGTACGACGGAGTACAATTAATTATTCAACAAATGTCATTATATCATTGTTGTTTTCTTTTTTCAGATTTTTCGATGTCTGTCTTAAATTATCATTGTAACATTTATGTTCACAAGAAATAATCTGAAGTGGTGAAATGACTTACATTCAGGGCCGTCGCGAATGTGGGGCAAAAGCAGGAGGACACCCGAAAGTGAAAAAACAAAGTAATTGAAACGATACTTTTTTGCTCCATTATATTTGAAAATGTATTTTGAAATAACTTTATATAAGTTTATGACAACGTACATTTAAAATTTGGTATTAAATATAAACATAAATCTAAAGATAATTTTTTATTCTTTCAGCTGTAACTCAGGAAACCATAACGCAAAATGCTCATTGCAGCTACAACTTTGAAATCTACACGGCCACTCCCACACCATACATGGAACTGCCTGATACAGATCGACAACAAACAAAGGAGCGATAGGGAGAGGGAAACTGAGAGCCACATTATCATTGATGTCCAAAGAAAAAATATTGCCGAATATTGTGTGTGCTAAAAGGTTTATTCCAGCAGAAATCCTGGACAGTTCCGAACGGTTGCGAATTGCCCGACGCACGCGCAGAAGCGAAATACTAGTCCGGCGCCACTCTAGCTGCGACAATTCGCGATTTTCTGTCACAATTCGCTGTTCCAGCAGGCGCCAGAAAGGAATTCCCAAGAGTCCCGAACCGTTCGAAAAGTTCGTGGATTCTGTAGAGACTTCAAATTCCGGATTCGTGGTTACGGTTGGTCACCCGCGTGGTCCGTGGGCGGTGGGGAAATCAGCAGAAAAGAAGCGAGTAACACCTGCTTGTTCGGCGTCTCATTTATAATGTTAATTAATGCTTAAATTTTCTTCGGAATTTTGATTTACATCACTAATTATTTGTAAACTTTTCATCAAAGGAGGATGGTAGTTTATTTGGTGAGTTTCATTAGAAAGAAGTTCTATTCTGCATCAATAAATTTGCTCAGTAGTGTTTGCTTTGGTCGAATGCTTTAAAACAATTACAATGCTTGATGTTACATGTAAACTAATGCAATTCGCTGAGAAAGAACTTAATTAAAGGGTAAAAATAGTGAAATATGTATCTTATTGTAGCCTGTGGTTTTCGCATAGAGGGAGCACATTGTGAGAAACTTCCATGAAAATTATGTGAACAAGAACATAAAAGAAAATTGTTTTAGTATATTAAATGCAGTGCAAGTGCTTCTAGAATACTATACTTTCTACTGAAGTTGATTAAATTACATGAATATTCTACGAGGGTAGTAATCTGTGATGTGAGTGTTGTACTATCGGGCTAAAGATATCAGTCGAATGATGTGTGACATCTAACGTACGGATTTTAAACTATGGCGCTCTACGGCATTCCTGCAGGAAACCCCAAATCCCAAATGAATCGGAACCGTTCGGAATTCCGCTGATGCGCTATTAGGAAATCAACAGGACAGTTCCGAACGGTTCGAAATTTGTTTCTAGACAAACCTTAAATTTCAACTATTTCCTGATCGATCCTCTCCATTTGGAACAGCCGTGAATGGCCAGCTCATGTTGGAATAACATGATAACAAAATAACTCAGAAATGAATGATGAATAGGGCGGATTTTCATCATTCAGCCCAGTGATACCGAACCTGAACGTCGAAAATTCCCGGAGCGTATGCTGAAAAATCTCATTATTTTCAAAAATCCCGATTTTTCTTCACTCTTAATATTTGTATGAAACAAAATTTAACAACATTAATATGCTCATTTTACCCAACTGATGACAGATACAATCTTAAACTCAAAAATCTTAAACTTAAACTAAGGGAAAAAGTAGGAAGGGGTATAGCGCATCGGAATCATTTCGAGGATGTCAAAACCTTGTAGATCAGTAAACAACCTAAAATTGGGCATAGCTGGACATTTTTCAAAGTGTCAGAGTACACATTACGATTATCTGAATCAAAATGACAAGATGTGAGGTTCTAGCTATAACCCAGATTGCATTTATGTGCATCTCGAAGCTACATGTGCACTTATCTACATCTCGAAGAACGAACTGTAAACAAATAAATTATTACCAAAGATGCTGTTTAATTTATATATGATCATGTAGAAGGAAATGAGTTAGTTTTACCTGCACATAATATCTCAAAACAATTTTGGAATAATAAAGTGATAACAATAC
Source organism: Laupala kohalensis (assembly GCA_002313205.1). Taxonomy (NCBI): domain Eukaryota; kingdom Metazoa; phylum Arthropoda; class Insecta; order Orthoptera; family Trigonidiidae; genus Laupala; species Laupala kohalensis. Next base: position 440,252 of record NNCF01129947.1, on the reverse strand, counting down.
GTATTTATTAAACAATTTCTTTTACAAATATTAAATCCGCCTCTGCCCTTGAGCCCTAGATCGGAATTGATGGGATGATCCCTTGCTTCTTTCCCTTGTGTCCGGAGAGAAACTTAGTTTATTATCCCCGCGTGGTCAAACGCAGTTTGCAACTGCTTCTTTGACAATAGAGCTTATTTATTTATTTATTTTACATTCGAAAGACAAGCACGAGACCCCAGAATACTATCAACGTACCCCAGACATGCTGCAGAAAAATGACGAACCAGGACTACGTGGAAAATGTGAACATGTGTATATAGATAAGGGATTGGTGACATTCTTTGTAGAATACATTCAAGCAAAAAATTAATTTTTTAATCATATCGCAGGTGAGATGTTGTCTGTTTTTCTTCTTTATCTTTCACTTTACAAAGAAATTTTCTGTTAACACTTTACAATTACCTTAGGGGCACAATGGTATTAATTATACGCCCAAACTGTTTATGAGTCTATAGTATCTTGTGAAAGAATTCAAAGATCAAAATTATCTGTTTTAATACGGAAATTATTTCTCAAAAGATTGGCCCTCCAAATGATACATAGCAAATCCCTTATTGTCTCTACATGTTTGATACTCTCTTTCGGAGGAACCACGTAGCCCAAGTGTACGTTCTGTCTCCGGCTACCAGATGGCAGCAGAAGCCCGAACTCATTTTGGGAAAATTTTCTACCCTCTGGGCGATAGGTCAACTAAACACCAAATAGAATGCTATTTGTGAACGTAAGAATGATGGCGATTAAGTGTTATTCCGCGGAACTAATGAAGTGATATTTAACAGATATGATTGTATGGATACATGCAGACATTTCATTTTGGCGAAGAACATGTAAAAAATTGAGAATTAAAATTTATTTTTGTAATTCTTGTAATAAATTATTCACATCAGTTGCCTAACTAAAAATCTAAATTATTTTCAATTGCAATTAAAATAATATTTAATCTTTTGACGATTTACAGCGGAAGTGTATTTCTTTATATATCTCGTTCTTACGATATACTTTCTTCCTTAATACTACACTCTCGTTATTAGGATTATAACGAACCTAATCTCTCGTTATTAGGATTATTAGGATAAAATGATCTTGTTACGTTACTTCCGATAATAGCTTATATGGACGTCGTGAATCCTCATTCAGTATAGTAGTCTGCGTAAGAAGATAGTGATGCCTCATATTACAAGAGATGTGATTTGGATCTGATTGGTTCATCGTTCTAAAAGGTGAAGCGCTAAAGGACTTGGAAGAAAAGGATGTGATCTTCAAAGACAAGTAAATGATGTTCTCAATGACCTCGTGCTGAATGATCCCCTCCTCCTCCTCCTCTGATGCTTTGACGTCGTGAGGAGGTAGTGACGCGCGTCGACGTGACCTGCGACCTCCCCCGAGGCCAACGATGGGACGCAGGCGGTGTCGCTCCCCCATCCCCACTCAAAACCCAACACCCCTCATCACAAGGGAGAGGAGGAGGACAGCTTATTCAGCCTTCCAGCAGTTGCTGTATGTGGGAAATTATATCACATTTCCTGGTATTATATTTTCTTTCAATGAGAGGGGGGGGGGAAAGCAACATGAACGTAGGTAAATGAATAAATAAGATGTATAGAGGCAATGATAATTAAAGTAACTTCCTGATATTTATTTCACTTTTCGACACAATCACTCTGTACATTCAGACAATTAGCCCATCTCTCTACAAGTTCTTGAAAACCGGTGGCAAAGAAGTCTTTTGGTTGCTGTCGCAGTCAACGGTAACCTCTAGGATTACGACATAATCAGTTTCAAAACGACAGACACCCAAATGACACCTCCGCAGGACGACCAGGACGCTCTGATGCTTTGTCTTCCCTTGTTAAAATTCTGGATCCAATTGAACACAGCTTTCCGTGACGAACTGTTGTAACCATACACGGGATGTATTTCGCGATGCACATTTTCCGGGGATAGTGCTTTGACCCACAAAAACGCACAACTGTGCTGTTCTTGTCGTGTACACTCATGCAACACAACCGCCATCGTGCACTGGCTGCCTTTGACTGAATGCGTACCTACGACGTGTCACGCAGCCTATACGACAAACATACATACATATGCTACCACCTGCTGGCAAAAAATGCAATCGTTATTTAAAACGGTTTAAAGGAAACTGACATTGGCGACTTATACATTGACTTGCACTCGTACGTCCTGCGTTGAGAGAACAGGTTTTGACACGAAATCCAAATCTAGAAAAAGGAAACAATTTCTCCATATCTTTGAATGTGACATCCCAAAGTTACAGTATCTGAACTAAAAATTTGAGATGTCACAATCAAAGGTTTGGGGAAATCCTTTCCTTCGTCTGAATTTGGATATCACAGCCTATCCTAGGATACTCTCATCCATGGCGTAATCTCAGAAAGCTAATGCAGAACAGAACATCATTAGTAATCGAATCTTGGCGAAGTCAAGGAAAGTCAGGGTATTTTCCCCAGGTGTTTTCTTCTTACCTTCAGGCCGTCACACGAAATAACTCTGGGTAAAGATATTGTAACGCTGCCAATTGAAAAGCGAGGTGTGATAGAAAATCTCTACCTTCACCCACTATTCGCCAGTGTAACCTATGTAAATGCTTATTCGGCGAAAGGGACATTCCATACTACAGGCGTACATTGGCGACACTTTTTTTTCACACTCATCCAATTTCGATTCGCAGAATATTGTTAGGTCCGTTTCTTAACAATGCATGGACTCAATGCCTGTTTTTTATTCAATGGTTTATCACTTAAACCTTCATTTCGAGCCACCAAATAAAGATTTGAATAGTTGTAAAGTGTGTGAGATAAGAGCTGGGGTGAAGAATCTGATGGCTGCTTCTTAGCTACCATTAGATACGAAGGCCCGTTATCTTCCACATTGTCGCACTCCCAATTGCCCCTCAAACAAAAGCGCTAACGATCTGTACTACATCCCCTCTGAAAAGAATACCTGAATAATTATTGAATTAATTAGAAGTTTCAATATTTTCTCAAAAAATAGAGGTTTGATTTGGGGAGGCATGCAGTAAAACACAAGGCCCATTATTCACATTAGGAACCCATTAGGAGGATCGGTGAAACCATTTAAAAATCTTACATTAGTTTTGAGAGTCTAATTTACCAAGAACATCTACAATGTATGGTACTCATAAGGCATCGAAGTTTTATTTCAGGAAAACGTACTTTCTGCACACTTAGTGCTACGAGGAAAGTAATATTATAGGTACACTGCACACGGAAGGAATTTGTCTAATTATGGACTAGGGTTGCTTCGTAAGAGGAGAAATGTGTTAAGTATTATTTATGAGACAATTTTGAGGAGCATACAGCATAGGGCGTTTTTAGAGATATGTGGTTGCTATCGGACAATATCTTGAGACGGTAATTTTGGGGATATTACCTACTGACTTATTCATGCAAAAGATAAAATTTCGAAGTAATGTGAAGAAATGTGAAATTATATTAAAGGAGAAGAATATAAAATATGGTAGGGAAGGAAGAAATGAACTGGTTAAAGAATTCGTTACACTTGGGCAAACGCGTTGGAAAAATTCATACCTGAAAAGAGTGTCTTTAAAATCAATGAATGATGTTATTTGCAGTAACAAGAATTGAAAATTGTTTGATCAAATGTGATATTCAAGGAATTAATCGATTGGTTTGAAAATGATGTAAGGGATTAATATAATTGGAGACCGAGACTGCATATGCTAGGAAGATGTTGAAGGTCCANAAGGGACATTCCATACTACAGGCGTACATTGGCGACACTTTTTTTTCACACTCATCCAATTTCGATTCGCAGAATATTGTTAGGTCCGTTTCTTAACAATGCATGGACTCAATGCCTGTTTTTTATTCAATGGTTTATCACTTAAACCTTCATTTCGAGCCACCAAATAAAGATTTGAATAGTTGTAAAGTGTGTGAGATAAGAGCTGGGGTGAAGAATCTGATGGCTGCTTCTTAGCTACCATTAGATACGAAGGCCCGTTATCTTCCACATTGTCGCACTCCCAATTGCCCCTCAAACAAAAGCGCTAACGATCTGTACTACATCCCCTCTGAAAAGAATACCTGAATAATTATTGAATTAATTAGAAGTTTCAATATTTTCTCAAAAAATAGAGGTTTGATTTGGGGAGGCATGCAGTAAAACACAAGGCCCATTATTCACATTAGGAACCCATTAGGAGGATCGGTGAAACCATTTAAAAATCTTACATTAGTTTTGAGAGTCTAATTTACCAAGAACATCTACAATGTATGGTACTCATAAGGCATCGAAGTTTTATTTCAGGAAAACGTACTTTCTGCACACTTAGTGCTACGAGGAAAGTAATATTATAGGTACACTGCACACGGAAGGAATTTGTCTAATTATGGACTAGGGTTGCTTCGTAAGAGGAGAAATGTGTTAAGTATTATTTATGAGACAATTTTGAGGAGCATACAGCATAGGGCGTTTTTAGAGATATGTGGTTGCTATCGGACAATATCTTGAGACGGTAATTTTGGGGATATTACCTACTGACTTATTCATGCAAAAGATAAAATTTCGAAGTAATGTGAAGAAATGTGAAATTATATTAAAGGAGAAGAATATAAAATATGGTAGGGAAGGAAGAAATGAACTGGTTAAAGAATTCGTTACACTTGGGCAAACGCGTTGGAAAAATTCATACCTGAAAAGAGTGTCTTTAAAATCAATGAATGATGTTATTTGCAGTAACAAGAATTGAAAATTGTTTGATCAAATGTGATATTCAAGGAATTAATCGATTGGTTTGAAAATGATGTAAGGGATTAATATAATTGGAGACCGAGACTGCATATGCTAGGAAGATGTTGAAGGTCCAAAATATATACGGGAGACCGAGGTGGTTTGACACGATGGTGTGTTGACACAACGTTAATATCTCGGGAACTATAGGCACTAAAAGTTAGGAAAATGTGAAGTTTGGTGCCATTTGTCGCCCACACTAAGCGCCTGAACTCAAAAATTGACAAAAAATGTTTAAAAGTTTATATTTATTTATTTCGATTTGAACAGTTATTTATTTTTATTAAATACAACTTTTTTGATTTCGTGTATTTGGCATTATCGCGACATAGTAACATTTCATGATGCTAGTTGATTGTATGGTGGTAACATTATTGGGTTACAATCACGATGAAATGAAAAAAGTCATATTCTACGGCGAGAAAAAATTAAACACATTATTTCAACTGGTATTAACTTATCTAGTTTGTTTCAACTCTTCTCATTTTTAATTAACAGCCTCTTAAATAATATTATATTTTTCCTCTACTTCAAAATGTCAAACATGTACGAAACATGGATAAATGCATAAATTTGACTCATCAAGAATACACGAATGTTAAATTTCCTATAATTATTTGAAAAAACTGTTTCTCAGATTGATTAAGATTTTAAACACAATAATTTTATTGCTTCAAACAGTTCATTTCTTATGCTCAGAAGTATTATTCTTACCTACTAAATTTATTATGTAAAAGAGTGAAAATGGGGGACTGATATAAATAGTGTCCACCAAAGACAAAGTTTTGTCTGCCTAAAAGAGGGTCAATATGTTTTACATAACTACATTATTTGAAACACCTTGAGTCTTGAGACATTTTGGTAAATAAGCTATCATCACAAACTAAATTCAGACTGGACACTTTATTGGAGAACTATGGCCAGAGTTTACAGATTTCAATAAGTGAAAGCCGTTCCTGTAGATAGCTCTGGATACACCGTTTCAAGTTCTGTGAAGCCTCTATAGCAGCGACACCCGCTGCATAAGTGTAAATCTATNGATGTGTATAAGAGACAGACTGTGGACTGTGGCATCTTACGTTTATGGTTGATATGAATTGTGATAGCTAATTCTAACCACATTTAATACTTGAAGAGGAAGTTAAATTTTGTCCTTCTTTAAAAACGTCGCTGTTTTTGTGTGTTATTTTCATTTAGTTCGGTTGCCCATGAATCAAGGAAATATGTACATTGAGAACATTTACATCCCAAAATTGGGTATCCATGAGTAATAATACATACAATGCATTGTGACAATTGAGAATTTGTGAAGCAGTTTTAAGTGTGTATATGAAAGGGGTAGAAATTTGTTATATTTTGAATTCGATTATCTGAATTAGTAATTATTAACACTGCTATATTTTCAGATGTATTTGAATGTATTTTGATCTGATGTATTGTTGTCGTCGATATGTTCCTGGCGTGTGTCAAAATAATATAAACCAACGTTTGTAATATATTTTAAATTATCATCTTGTAATGATCATACCAATATATTAAAAAATATTGTATCAATTTTTCAAAGTCATTAAAGTGTTCTTGATTTGTACATAGTTTTACATTGCTTCATTTCTCGATTTTCATTTTTTCTCATGTTAGATATCCAAATATTTGTTATAAGATTTTAATTTCTGATTCTTGTTTGATATACACGGAGATTATTCAAAATATTTTCATGCTTCGTTATTTCATTAAACTAACGGGAAAACATCGATATGAATTAATTCTACATATGTATTGACAATAAAATTTTATGAGTACTAGGAGCGAGGAGAATTGATTGCATTAACGGACAAGAATGGAGAAGGCAGTGGAGTAAAACTGTTGCACTACATAACGGATGTATTTTGATTACTTGTTAAATTAAGTGGCAGCCTTCCAGGTAGAGGCGCAAACCCTGTCCACAGATAATCATAGTCTGTGGCTATCATTCAGAATTGTTAGAATTCCTAGCAGTAAGAAAATGTGCTTTAATAATTAAAGAAGAGGAAAATAGTACATGTTAGACATTGTCAATAGATCTCAAACAAGTTGAATCCATTACGATAATGAATTTACACATAATACACAAAAATTTTCTCAAAAACCTCAATTGATATAAGTGTGTCAACTGACCTGAGTCCCTATATCAACTTACTTCGTTATTAGGAGCAGATGTACCCATTTGCCTAAAACCAATTTTTTAACAGTTTTTAACTAGTTTACACGGTTTTTACATTCAAACTAAAGAAAGTGCTAAATATACTTTCTAATGATGTAATATTATGACCGTAACTCTCAAAAAAGAAAGTTATGGGCAAAATTGTAAATTTTGGGTCAACGCACATAGGTCTCCCCAACTTCGTAAGTTTACGCAGAAATACAGAAAGATGGAAGTCATGAAATTTATTTCAACAATAAGATATGAATAATAAGGAATGTTATGAAAGGAGAGACAATAGCAGGGCACAAAAAGTAGATTGTATTACCTCTCACGGTTGGGAAGAGCATTAAGTTAAGAGAAATAGAGTGTATTAAGACTATGTTACAAACATGGCGATAGCATTGATTAGTGATCAAAGAAAGAAAAAGACAAAAATTGTCGTGAATCCCACTACAAAAATATGACAAGCTGAATCAACGATGCTGCGTTTTCATCGAGCAGAACATATTACTGGACAGCAATGGGATGTCGCATGAAGAGAAGTCTGAAGTTGAGCTCATTCATCTGTTGCTCTTTTTGTGAGGCGCGCCGCTGAGGTCGTGAGGGTCGCAGAAACAGTCTCCTCGTTCGTCTAGTGATCTGCCTCCTCCACTGAGGATCGTTAACGCCGAAAAGGAGCTTATCGGAGACGAGTTATTAGCGGACAGTCCATTGATAAGCAGGTGGCCACCGTCGTCACCATAGCCAGTTACTGCTTCGTTCAATACGACTCGTCACCTAATGGACTCTTGCTTTGTAATATGGTTAGAAGATTGTATTTATCACTACCGTGTCACAGCAAATTATACAATGAATTTTGAAGATATTTAAATATTAATTTGAAATCATAATTTAAAATATGAAGTTAACAAATACTTAACCAGGAGCGGTAGAGCGTGGATTCAAACTCTGCTCGGTCGAACTAGGCGAGGTTTTCGGCTGGGGTTTATCTACTCCAGGCAAATGTCGGTTCTGTACCATAAGTTCCCTGGCAACCCAACATCTCTCCTTCCCAATTCCCTTACCCAAGTCACGGTTAGGTGGAAGAGCGGGCTGAATGGTACGAGCCTCGCCAAAAGTCATGAAATAAATAAATAAATACATTTCTAAGAAGTACGTCTTAAATATGTCAGCTTCATTTCTATGTACCATTCTTCACATCTCCACTCTATTGAACGATTCCTCAATCTACTGAATGTCGTATTCTAACGACGCAACTACTCCATTTAGAGAAACCTTCCAAAACATACCTCCCAGTGAGTGTTTCTTATCATCTTCGTCGCTTTTACGCCTCACGGCCGTTGCATAAAACGAAGCCTACCACAGCGTCCTCAGCAATGGGATGTAACACTTTCGTGGGTTACGATACGTCATACGGAGAACACGCAGGGCGCGGCTGCTTTGCTGAGCTCGGGCGCGAAAGCTTTTATGACGAACCGGAACTAACGGCGAGACTGGAACATCCGGTGCACACGCTTCTAGGGGTTTTTGCTTTAAAGTGCTGGTTCTCTGAGTAAAGATTTGTACATAAAAGGGAGTTTTACCGGAGTGTCATTTTGTAGTTTTCAACCACGTCACAAATTATGATATGAGAGCTATTTGAGAACGTGTTAATGCTCTTTTCAGTGATAGGATAACATTATACGATTCTTCTAATGTATTCTAATGTATTAGTATTTCTAATTTATAGTTATTCTTTAGAGCTTGGCAACCATGACGTATGACAAGTTTTAACGTATATGAGAATACTACATTATTGTACACTTCGAAGTATGAAAAAGTAACTAAACAAGTGGCGTTTTATGAACTTGCTCTGAGTGACTTAGCAATAGAGGTTGAGATCGTTGGTTTCAGAAGGAATGTGTTTCATACGAAACAATTCACAAGTCCTCTGTGACACTTCACTTCTTTCGGGAACTGATATGGTTTACAGACATGACCGATAATCATGTGTAAGATATTAAAATAGAGTATTAAATGTTGTTACGTATCAGCGAGAGTAAGGCTTCAAGAACATTAAGTTGTAGAGTCTAGGGCAGATATAATAGATTGCTTCATCCACATAACCATCTCTTATTATTTTTTTCTGGAGGAGTTAAGCGCTACCAAATATTATTTAACGTGTTCTACACCACTTTCACATGAAACACATTATTGAATGGGTGTCATATCTCAAACACTTATCGTCGGGTCAATGAGTGATCTTATTTTAAAAATCGAGCAAACTACATGTTTAATCAACATTTCACATATTTAAATTCTGCAAAAAGATATTTGAACATAATAATTTATCTTATATTATTATTGTCTTGTCACGATGATGAGGAACATATTTGTTGTAAATTCTATCGTTATACAGTACAACTACTCTTAACTTACCTGGTCGGGACCAAAACAGTGGCCGGTTACTCGTTTGGCCGGTTAATCCGAAGTTCCAGTGAAAAATTGGATTTCATTCTAAAAGAACCTACAATTTCACCAGATAATCACGAATAAACAAGCAAACGAGACGTCATTGCAACTTATTTTATTGTATACTGTACGTACGTATGTACATACATTAGCGCACACGAAAAATCTGATGTGGAAAATAGACATATGCACATATTAATTCATAGAAAAAAGACTCGGAAGCAAGAGGGGAACCAAACTGTCGAACTAGCTCCCCCTTCCCCGTTCTGCCCCCTACAACACTAACAAATTGCATACGTAACGTCGCGTCACCCCGTTTTACTTTTCGGGAACTTTCTAGAATCAATATTTGAGTAACGATCTGTCATCTATTATACGCTGAGAGAGAACAAAATAGAAACTTCTTCCACAGGATAGGCCGGTTAATCCGAGAACCAGTTGATCCGAGGCCGGTTAAAACGGGTTCTACTGCGTAACGAAGCAAGCTATGTAAGAATTCTCAAAGATCAAACTATAAAAAACAGAGACAAATGATGTTGAATGATGTAGCGGAAGCCTTCGATCCGGGTACGGTTAGAAATTGTGTAGAAAAACGGTTCACTGAATACATAGTAGGAAGTGTGAAAAAGAGAGAAATTTCAGACGATGAACGCGGATAGGAACGAAACAAAAAGTGGGCAGTGGAGGCCGAAGGCTGTGACTATGTCGCATGACCACCACAAGTGGAAGAAGCATTGCGAGCGAAGGACACGGGAGAAACAGGAGGAGGGAGAAATATCCTCTTCCTTTATGAAAGTCGTAAAGAATCGAATAGATTGCTGTCGTTTAGAAAGAGATAAGCCCAAACAAGAGGAAGAAGCTCCTGCCGCTGCCGCAGTCTCAGAAACGGCAGCTCGCTTTATGGAGAGGCGAGACGCGATGAGAAACGACACCACCACGAATGCGACAGCGAGGAAAAAATGGTCTAGAAAGCGAGCGAGGGCTACTCGGTAATTCATGAGGGAATATGGGGATTGATAGCAAGCAGGAATTCAACCATAAACAGTTCTCCGAATCACTGATGTAGGAAATGGACTTTTTGCCCTTTGTGTCATTAACCAAAAAAAAAAACATTATTTTTTTTATTCTATGATATATTACGACTTCGTTGGGAATAAATCAAACAACGCGTGCACATTCGTCTCTGGGTATTTCTCCATTACTACAACAATTTATTAACTTTAATTTTCTAGATAGTAAAATGTAAATAATTTTGCCATTAGCCTTACGAAAATTCATAAGTTTGTAAGGTATACCTCTGTGCTGGATGTGCATCCTAAATAATTTATACTCTCATCTTAAATATTAGACATTGTTTTCTTGTTAATGTAAAATAATTCATCACCAGGGGCACACACTGATACGCAGTCAGCGTTTTTTTGTTGCTTTTTTTTGTTTTCAGCGTATAGTAATCATATCTGAATATTTCATTAATTAAATACATTTCACATTAATAAAGTACACTGAGTATTAAAATAATTATTTTATTTTGGTAGCTGCACAATACAAAGTATACTGTCCTTCTTTTGGTAACCTAATCTTTAAACACTGCACATTAATGTCACATTTCGCTCTCTAATCGACAGCTCCGAAGAGCCATCTAAAATTTATTTCACTTTAAATATTTTGAACGACCTTGCAAATATACTGATGTTTCCTCGACGTTTTAGCAGCTGCTTTCTTTCAACTTCAGGTGATTGCCATCTCACAAGCTCGTTTAAAATTATTAAATTGGAATATGATAGAAGACGAGAATAATGTCAAAAATTATTTCTTGTGTTATTTTCACTAATAATATTCATAAAAATAACACTTTCCAATTAGTGGAGACCCAAAACATAATTTGTCACTAAAGGGTTTAAAAATGACAAAGGGTAAAATTTTAAACCTACTTCTCTTCTCATCTAATTACCTAGTTGTATTACAGTTGACAAAATTGCCAATATAACTCATACAAAATTGAATTAAACCCTCAAATTCGTCCCGGTTGAATAAAATAGCATTGAAAGGGCGATCTTCTCACTCTACTTCTGTGTTTACGTTCTTGCCTGGGGCGCTCACTGAGGCGCAGTCGACACATGCAATGCTGCGCTGGGGCAAAACACACAATACCCAACTACGCAGCGCATGCCTGCCTGACAGTTGCGAACCAGCTACAAAAACTGTGCCACGCACTCGTGCCGGATTTTTCCGGATGTACCGGTCAAGAAAGATTCATTTCCGGAGTGCAAGTTGATTGTAATGTTGGTGCTTCACATGGCGTTGCGATGTTTATGTAGCGTATTCGCTGTATTTGGCAAAATGTTCGACTTATTCATGAATATCACAAACATCCCATCCTCACATGAAATGAACAAGTAAATAAGTCAATAATGCCAAATACGTTTGCTTATACCGATGATGAACGGGATGCATTTGATATAATTCAAGAAATCTTTTAGTTTCGTTATTCCAGTCATAGATATTTTGTCCATCATTATAAAAGAAATTATAGAATAAAAATGCCAAAAATGATGATTAGAGATTCAAGTTTCAACAAATCTCGATCGCAAGCGCTCTACTAAGCAAAATACAGCTAACCAAGTGTGCCAAATCAGCTTGCGCCAACTCACCTTGCTCTTAGGGAGGATGCAGAACACGGAAAACGCGTTTTGGGAGACAGATAAGATGTTCCTTACGACTCTTTGGGGTACGCTCAATTATTTTTTGTGCGCGTTTAAGAAACAATTTCTTCAGAAATTTGCTCAAAATATTTGAAAAATAAAGCATTAATTGCGAATACAATACCAGTCACAGATTGAACGGTAGGCGCAACTGCATGGAGATTTGCCAGCACCTCGAACCTTCTCGCCAAATATATTCAGGTCCCTCACAGCAAATTTTTATGACGTATTTCAAATATGTAATTCAATGTAAGCAACTTAAAAATTTTTGTTTTTCTATTTTTTAAGATATCATGTGTACGGACTATTACAAGATTAGGATTTTAATTGTATGAGACGGCCACCTGGACGGCATCACGGTCACCTGGGCATTTCTTTTAGATCCTCCATTGACACACATCGTACAAGCATTCAAGAAACTCCATTGACTACTCAAAAGGTCGGAAACCCCTTTACACTGCTCTGATGAAAACTCTTTTTTTCTTTATCAGAGAATCCCAACGCTTATTTTTGTCAAAATCTGCAATTGCAATTTTATTACGTATACAAACACACAACTAATAAAATGAAATCCTGGATTTTTTTTACTACGGATGCCCACGATGGAAGGATTGCCTAAGCGCAACGCTAATGAAAGGAAATCACGGGAAAGAAGAGTGAGCAGGCAGAGGCAGACGGCCGGAGGTCGAAGGTCAGAGACGCAGCTATATTTCAGGAGAGTTCTTCGCGTTTGCTCGGGCGGAGGGATATGCCAGTCGTTTGGAGGGACAGTTTATTTCCCAATTTGTGTGTCTTCAGATAACGCCAGAGAGATAATCTAACCTGATTCTACACTGTGATGGTGATCTAAGAATTCCAGAACGTACAGATCTCTGCTGTCGCTTGACATCGTTGTGCTGTATGATTTATCCTATTTTCTAGTTATCCATTTATCCCCGATAATATAATAGCTTGCGCATCTTAACGATAATATAATAGCAACAATATCTTATCCATACCCCTTAAATATTTAGGTTATGGCAGAGATGAAAAGAAAGTAGTTCATCAAGGTGCGCTTATTCTGATTTATTGCTCGATTTAAGGCACATTAGATATTTAGAATGTTAAACATGTATCGTATAATATTTTTAATTTACTTCTCGTATCATCATATACTAAAATATGGTTTGATCTTTGAGAATCACATATTCTATCACACTAGTATTGGATAAATCCAATGCATACTAGTACTAGGAACTGAAGAAAAGGGAAACAGAAATAGGAAAAAATAATTTGTTCCCTGTAATTCATGTGCTGTGGAGGATTTTGAAAGGTGAAATCCATTGTAATGCTTACTTATTAATCACAGTTTTTTTTTTAATTCGTCACGTAACTCACACGAACGAAAAAATAAAGAAATTCTGAAATCTCTCTACTGTCTTTGTTGCACAATACTCATTTCTCATCCAGCATAATGAACACATCATCCTTCGCTCGAAAGTAATCGAATTAGTAAACCAGCCTAGACCAAGGCTAAAGGAAGTTCGTATTCTACACCAAAGCACACAAAATATAAGTAACAAAATACATTAATACCCTTTCCCACGTATTCCAAGAAAAAAAAGGGGGATGGATAGTTTATCTGAACGTACGAGTTGTCTCGGGGAAGCCACTTTGACAGAAGGTGCTTTTTATCTGCCAACAAGGTAAATTAATTCATGCCGTATGAGTCGCTTCAAGGATATCCTATACACGTGCAAGATAATCGGATACCATGAAAAGAATGAAGCAATCATTCTGTTTCATGAGTCTAGGAACACAATTCTGCTACTTGTTAAAACTGGATATACAAAATTCAGTTTAAAAAAATCCATGTTTAATGTAATTTTAAATAATGTCATAAGGTATTACAATGTATAAACGCTTACAACATTATATCACATTACGCAGGTAACAGTATTTTCATAGTAATATGTAAGGAAATAATAACAATTACTTTGAATATTTCTATAATAAAATGTAGTTCAATGCTTTAGAAATCAGAACGTTTCGTTTGCTGATAAGAAAACTTTCAAAAAGGCATTCGGGTCGTAATAATTATAACATATATGGAACCTGTTACTCGGGACTTCCTAAGGACTAGTTCGACCTGACAGTGGAGATAAGCTACACGCTAAGTTTAGGGAGAATGGGGAAATACTGTTGGGGTGGCGACGACCGGTTGGCCTGCGTTTGCATGGAATGATAAAGCGAGGCGGGCAGTCGCTTTGATAAGAAAATCGTGACCCGCGGCGAAGCGTCGTCGCCAAGTCGTTATCAGGGTACTCCTATGTCGTTTGCAATGACTATTCTTTCAACCTGCTAAGTTGGCTGCTCTAAGTCGGAACAACTTCCTGAGAAAAAATTCCTTTCTACTCATGACAAAAAATATCCTAGTACGAGTTATTTTCACCCCAATTTGATCTTAAATATTCTAATATCTAAATCTTCCCAACCTAACAGAACAAAATTCTCCTTCATATCATTCTACACCTGGTTCCTAAGAAAGAAATTCATTCAAACATTTTTCGCATTCCGGTTTTCATTACACATCTGATTCTGACGAGTATTGCCAACTGTTACCAAATACTCTGTACCCACAACTACGCAAAACCTATACTCTTAGAGACTGCTCAATAACATATCTACCCTAGACGGATTAAAAACATCGTCACGACAACCGATGAGAACTATGCGTGAAGAAGTTAGTTTAAGTGGAAACGTAGCCATGATCAACCAATGGAAGGGGTAAGGACACGAGTAAGGAACTAGAAATAGCCTACGTCAAAAAGTAGAAGTATCTATCATTACCTTTTTAAACTATAAAATTTTATGACCTTTTGTAGAGAAAATACTGTATTTGAAAAAGTCTCAGTCGTAAAATTTTCTTATATAGCACAAACGTTTATGTAGAAATTTCTAAAGAATAAGACTTTTTTAAAATACAAAATAATTTAATATTTCGTAAATTTACATATACACGGAGAAAATGATAATGTGGCATCGTTGGATTAAAAATGTCAGCGAGCCGGGAATCCAACTTCAAACCTCCTTTTATATATACCAATGTCGAGTTCTACTTATTCCATTGAAATTTTACGGAGTAGACCAGCTCTGGAGGAGGTGATTCTCGGTGACCGAGCCAATCAGAGTCATTTCCCTACGCAAGTGGTTGACGCTTTGCATTGCTACGCTAACTGATTTCCAAGCCATGACGAACTCGTACCAGCTTTGGCGTTCTGAACTTTGCTGAGCAAAGTGAAAGTTGTATAGTGAGTAATTAACTATTTAATCTAAAAGACGAGACAATTACAACTTAGAAGAAAGAAGACAGAGTTATTTTATGGTTTTCTTTCAGATATTATTTTATTCAGATATATTATTCTTTCTTTAATCCTTCCAAAATTATTATTTTTGTTCTAGAAATAATGTTAAACATTCAGTCCATTTGAATTAGAAAATATTTCAAATTCTACTTTTCGTGCCCACATATTGTCAGTAAATTTAAGATTGTTGACATTATTATTACTCGATCTGATTCTCCTAAATCATACTTCCTGGTAGTTAGATGTGATTGAGAATCTCATTGCTATCGCTGCTAGTAACTGGAAATGTTAATAGGATTAAGTATTTCTTGTATATAATTATTTTATTATATATAAGATAATTATTTCATAATATGTACAATTATTTATTTCAATTTTTGAGACTGCAATCTTTGCCAGAGCTGAAAGCGTAATTAGATGAATTAATACGTGTGTTTACGTTTTTGAACTCGTTTTGTACTTTATCTGGGGGGCGGGTTCTGTCTTGGCGGTCTAAGATCTCAACTCTATAACTTATTTCGTTGTTGTCTTTTCCTCATACGTGTCTCATAACTCATTACAAAATTTGTGCCTAAAGACCAGGAATTTGTAATTTTACACTCTTAAACAGAAAGATATAAAAGGCGATTTATTTCCTGTATTTATGAACCGAAGTACAGTATTACAAACCACATAGAAACACAATTTTATTTGCCATCATAGAAGTAATAGCGAATTAACTTAATAGCTATGTTTTAAGTGTTTCTAATTCTTTATTAACGACACCTGAGGGTCCAAACGATTCCCTCCAATGAATGAGACTTTCGGAGAGTAAATCAATAATAAATATACTGTAAAAGAAATCTGGGAAACTTCGCATAACTATAGAAGTTGCGACGAAATAGTAGAGACACTAGGGTAAAGGCAATTCTGGTTCCAGAACCGAATAATAAGGTTTCAGGGTAGATTTTCGCCATTACACCATTATTTCAAGCAGTGACCTTGATAAAAGAGTTTTCTAATCACTTCACGTCAGAGGCGTACCTACGCCTCATGAGGCTCGGAGCATGAGTATTTTTGGAGACCCCTACACTAAAGTTTTCGATGGTCTCCGTTCACAAAAGTATTTACAGACTTTCCACTGCATGTCCAACGATCGGATGTATTAAAAATAATTGAAAGGGTATTCCCGGTTAAGACAAGCAAAATGTTCTAAGTCATGGTTTATCAAACAACCTAGCTTAACGTGTTACATGCACCTAAAAACTTGTATTTCCACGGTCAATATTCATTACCCCCTCCTCCCTCCCGCAAGGGGCAAAAAATTTGTTGTATTGTATTTCATTTTTTTCTGAACCCTGGATCACGCAAAAAAATCTGAATTTTTGCGTGAAGGTGGGTGATTAGAACGTACGCCTGGAAAGTTTTTTTCAAGGTCATTTAATGTCACGTATGAAAGTTATGGCTTTTAGAAACAGAAAAAACACAAATATTTTCAAGCAGAAATTTAGATGTGTACGAAATTTTATTTTGCAACATGATTGGACGTAAATAACTCTTACGCTCATGATTTTTTTCATAATTTTTGCTTTGGTGCGCTACGTTGAAAAAGTCAATTTTCTCGTATTTTTCACGTTTTTTGTGGATTGTTGGCGTTTTTTGTTAAATGCACGAATAATTTCGATTTAATTCTCACTATTCACTAATTTCTCACTATTTTTCACTAATTAACACTCGCGTAAATTTTATAATATGCCTGAAACTTTGTTGTCCATCCATGTTAAAAGTTTTAATAGTTACTATTCCGATAATTCTAATACCAATAAACATACATCACATACACTCCCTGAAATATGTTCATACAAACAAACACCACTATGCAATCACAAAAAATTGACTTAATGTTTCAATTCTATTTTCTCCTCGCCATATTTGGTAAGAAGTCAAAGGAAGATAGTTGAGTAATTTAACTTCTGTTAAAAATTGCTATAGCTACCGTAAAAATTAAACTACGAAGACAAAAGACATAAAAATGCGCGACGTTTAAAGAGCTAAAAACTAATAGTAAGATTAAATCGAAATTCTAAAAGCCATAACTTTCATACGTGACATTAAATGACCTTGAAAAAAACTTTCCAGGCGTGCGTTCTAATCACCCACCTTCACGCAAAAATTCAGATTTTTTGCGTGATCTAGGGTTCAGAAAAAAAAATTAAATAAAAAACAACACATTTTTTGCCCCTTGCGGGAGGGAGGAGGGGGTAATGAATATTGACCGTGGTTATACAAGTTTTTAGGTGCATGTAACACGTTAAGCTAGGTTGTTTGATAAACCATGACTTAGGACATTTTGCTTATCTTAACCGGGGGCACCCTTTGAGTTTTATATACACAAAAACTTAACTTTTGTTTCGTTTACGGTTTTAAATAATAATTATGTTTAAATTTACGAGTTTAAGTAATATTTGGTTTAAACCATTTTGCAAGGCCCCTTACATAATGAGATCTTGGGCTGTCCGTGCCCTCCGCTCCCGCAAAGGTACGCTACTATTTCAGTATAGAACGATGATACAAATTTTTGTGTACGGAAAAATATTCTTTCAGAGATTTGTATCAGCATTTATTCGCATATTTCATACTCTGATTTCTTACCTTGTATTTGCTTCGCTTGTATTGCGATGAGCTATATTTGATTCCCATGTGTTTCACTTGTCTCACTAGTCAAGTATAGTTTACAATATATAATTCGGGAGTTAGAAATAATTCGCAAAGTTTCACAATGGTGAATATTTTTGCGTTTCAAAAATAAATATTTATACTATAAATCAAGTATATTGTTCACTTCATAATTCACAACAGTTTTAATATGCAAGAAATTGAATATACGAGATAATGCACACAAAAATATAAATACGGTCTAGAACATATTATCTTCTGTTGGGAATTGCGTAGATCTGTATTGCGTTTTACAAAGCAGCATGTCAAACGCAACCGAAGTCCGATGTCAGTGGAAGCGTCTTGTGCAGCGCAGGAAGAACGTATTCCTGGCAACGGAAACGTTGCGGTCACACAACTGCCTTGCGCCACCGCGCCGCACCGCAGCGCTCTCGTCGGCATTCGGCACATGCAAGGCAAGGTTCAAGTCATTGGGTGAACCAGGAGTCTGAACTCTTTCTGAAATCTGTCCACCGAACCTATTACATATGAGGATGGCGTTCCCGTACGTAAAGTGGATCTGTGAAGAGGGTATCATCCGGGGTGAAACAGCGGTTAATATTTGTACTTTTAAACATACTTGGTGTAAAACTGAAGTAAACACTCGGGACACTAGGGAGTAAAAATTCAATTTGAGAATTATTTTTGCTCCCTAGTGTCGCTAGTGTTTACTTGATAATGATAAAGAATAAAAAGGCTTAAAAGGTTATAGGTGCTTACGTTCGGTACTTGTAACAGAGATAATTGCCGTATATTTTTGCGTATTCGCTCTTGACGATCAGATGGTCGACTGACAATTTTTGATGATTGCGTTCAGTATGTTTCGAAAATATATTAATTATTCCTAAAATCAGAGATAACTAACTAATTATATTAGTTACACGTGTTTTAGATGTTTCAATTATTCAATAAAAGTAGTACGCGATACATTACAGTAATTACAGTAAAAGTACTACGCGATACATTACTCTACATCCTTTTGACTAATTTCATATTATATGCACTGTCAAACAGCAATCTTCAAGTAGCCAACTTACGATCAACAGCGCTGCCATAGGCAAAAAGTAGAACTATTCAAATATTACGATTTGGGCTCCTATCTCTCAATGTACGAGAATACGGAGATCGGACTCCTCCTCTCTAGTCTCCGTGGGCTAAACGAAAGGGACATACAGAGAGAGTGATCGCCCTTGACTTGCTTGCGATCTCAAACAGAAATAATATCCTAATCACGAACAATCGTGTGATTGCAAAGTGTTTGTCAACGGTACAAATACAACTACAAATGCTATTCTCTCTGAAATAGTTTGTACAACGGAAAAAAATATTTAAAAAATCCACTGAAACCCATTTAAAATGAGTTCCTGGTTCATTTACTTGGTTCCTCAAAAATGTGATTTATTCAGAAACTGAAATATAATTTCACCGATGTCCATTCGCTAAATACTTCACACTAATCAGAATGCTTTCTATAGCAGTCATTGACAACATGTTAAGTAATGCTAAGTATGACCAGGGCATAAGGAAGCCTGCATCCTGTCTCCTGAAAGTGTACTTCGAGACGCGCACTGGTGAGCTCCATTAATATATAAGCAATTCTGACACGATTTCATGAATTCAATGCTACACATACGTGTGAAACTATACTTCATCATAACCATTTCATTTTCAGTCTTGCAATCTCCATTCGTAGTCTAAATACTTGGAAATTCTCGAAATATATTTGCCATTCACTGATGGAGAAATGATTTCAAAGGAAAATTGGGGAAGACATGATGGTATTCTTAGTCTAAAAGAATTATGGTCTTACTCCATTAGAACGAGTAATGAAATTAAAAAAACATTAAATAATGAGAAGAAAACATTGAATATTTCTTTGTCTTCCACACATCTACGTGGGTATCCGCTCCCATAGATCTATCCCATTGTCTCCCCACGTAAAACACACTTCAGTACGAAGAAACAATTGCCAGCGTTCACTGGGCGGCTGTCAGTCACAATACGAGCTTATGATTTACAGAAATCCCGTTTCCATTGATTTCACGTACTAAGAAGACTTCTATAAAGAATTAAAATTGTGTAGACTACATTTAACACAGTACGTGTGCGAAGACCAAATGAAAATGAGACCTCCGTATTTACTCGGGTTTTTAAAAAAAATGATTAATAGGCAATATCTTTACGTTTTTTTAAATATGGATAATTAATATGTATGAAAACCATTCTGTGAACATTATCCTCCCAATACAATCCGAGAGGAATACAATAATCTGTTATTCCTCTCTGATAGTCATTAGACGTTGTTTTCGACGATAAAACAGTCTGGAGATATTAGTTTGATCGTTGGCAACTCGGAGCGACATGTCTCTCTTCCTCCGCGGATGCATTCACGTACGCAGTAAACGGCGACGTTTCAATCACAGGTTGTACGCTTTAATGCGGTTACAAACAACGTGGAGCGAGCGACGCGACGCGACGCGACGGCCGCGTGGCTGCTGTGACGCTTGCGATGCGACGCGACGCGACGCTTGCGCGAAGGTAGCAGATGTGGAACGCGTAGCCGGTCGGTCGGTCGTCGTGATGAGAACCTCAGCAGCAGCAGCGGCGGCGACGGCGACGGCGGCGCTCCTCAGCTACGGATGTCTGTCTGTCCGTCCGACCGTACGCCTGCCTTCAAGCACTCAATGGGAATCGTCAGGTATGCGGCGGCGTGGGTAGACAGTTCAATGCTCAGACTAAAGCTTTGCTAACCATGGATACGATGGCGAGGAGAGGAACTAGAATCGAAGCGCGTACGAACACTTCGGAGCGTTCCGTTTCCACGTAGCTTCCTTACCATTGATTAATTCAACATGGATTGCACACGAAATATATGTGAATTATGAAAAAAAAAAATTCTTGATGGAATGAAAATCTTGATTTAGATCTCATTATAAATAATGAACTAAAATTCCTCGGCGTTATTTTTACATTTATTACATGATTACGTTAGTGCGTTTGGTGAGGATGTTCCGGCCTTCGATCTTAAATTCATTTCTCCAATCACCCTTCTACCGATCTTCATCATTATTCTGAAGATAGGTGTCATCTAGAGGATGAACATGTCTGATATATCCGACACATCGAACAATGTCCTTTATCCACAGACCCTGTTTAGGCGGCAGTCAAAAATAACAATAATATAATAATAATAATAATAATATGAAATGTTAATTCTCAACCTCTCAATAACGATGTCGCAGAGCGTGCTTCTTGTGCAGTAGCATATTTGCGCGTTTTTGTCACTGACCGACGGC
Organism: Laupala kohalensis; assembly: GCA_002313205.1. Classification (NCBI taxonomy): domain Eukaryota; kingdom Metazoa; phylum Arthropoda; class Insecta; order Orthoptera; family Trigonidiidae; genus Laupala; species Laupala kohalensis. The sequence continues at coordinate 418,744 of NNCF01129947.1, read as the reverse complement.
AATGCAATAAAAGTTGCGACGGCAATGCAACGCTGCAAAATTGTAATGTAATGATGAGCTTTATCAACCTTTACATTAATAAGCGATCAGTCGCTCATTTATGTTTTATCTCTTCAACAATTACGAATGATTGACAAAAGTTCTTACAGAGTTTAAAATTTAAATTCAAATAAATTTTAAAAAAATAGTTAAATAAAAAAACGAAAACTTATGTCTTACATCACCTTACCATGGTGAGAATAGTAATATTCTTTTTACAAGAAAAAACAACAATAGTTTATTTAAACTTATTGAAAGCGCACATTTTGACAAAAAAACTTTTTAAGTAATGTTTCCAAAATTTCCTTCATTGTAAGTTCGACAAATGAAGTCGAATATTGGAAGGATTGTGAAGATTTTCTGATCCCATCTTATTTAGTCCTCTTTCCTTCAACACTGTACAAGTTCATATTCAAAGAAAATATCGCGTTATGAAGTCGATAGTTTCCTCGTACGAATCTAATTTATTGATTTATGAACAGAATTTTCCCATTTCCTTACAACCCACGGTTTATAAGTTTCATTTGAATATTTGATCAGACACGGTACATTATAATAGTTTCAATTACGACGGATGTGTGATTATGATAATAGATAAAGTAATTTTCAACGAAATAATTTTAATCAAAATAAGAGTTCAGTTAACAGTCATAGGTAAATGTAACAATAACGTTATCAGTTCGTTCTTTCGTCTACGCCTATTGGGGTCAGTCACGCCCTAACTTAATAGCGATTTTATCCTTTGCGACATTCTCCTTTTGATTTTTCTACTGAAATGAAAGATACACATAATTCAGACCAAACTGTAGATTCAGCGTAATTTTGCAGAAGTAACTATTGTATCATTTTGTCAAACCTGAACGATAGTTTTCTTCAAATGTAATATTCTGAAACGCTTGATTTTTGTCTCTTATATTCGAAGTAAAGAGATTTTCCCTGATCCTTCCGAAGTTTATTACTTCTTCTGATGAGTGTTTCATAAAAATAAATTTTTTTCGAAAATTTCTCAAACAAACATTAATAAAACAACAAAACGCTCTGAGGAGGTGCGACACTTAAGAAGATATTTAAGAATGAATGATTACATGGACGTTGTATTTTACTTGTTTGTTCTTAATACCTTAAACTACGAGCTATAATTCTTTTGAGAGGAATAATTCTTTTAAACGTTCTCCTGCTAATGAATCTCGAACTTATACCTTCTACTTTCTATCAGGTGTCGTCTACTTTCTTATCCGTAACATTGTGTATCAGTCACATTATGTTGTGCGCGCTGTCAATATCCAAATCAACCAATCATTTATGTTAGACACCACGTACCAACTATGATAGCATTAACAGTTACTTAAAATAAAAATTCTCTTATTAATAAAATTTAGACATCTGAGTTCGCCTTTTGTTTCCGATCCATCACTTTGTAATTCATTAAAATGTACTGCCACCATATTTTTTACCAACCAACGTTAAAAAGAACGAAATGTTCATAATTGTATGTTTGAATTCCCACATTAGATAACGTTCATGAACCATGATTTCAATTATCACAATGACAATTAGACTAAAGAAAGAAATTGCGTTAAATGATTTCTTTACATCACTATATAAGTGCAACACTATTACATCACATGGATAAGTGTGAATGTTGCAGTAATAACAACTAAAATGTATGAATGATGCCTTTCATTCAGAAAAGTAATGATGAAACATCGTCAGCGAAAAATTTGTTCTAAATTTTGTCCAGGGAATGATTTGCTTTTCTTTAGTCTGCATTCATTTCGTACACTTGGCTCTTTTATTGTTTCAACGCCCATCCCATATCTCGATGCGGCAAGTGACGACACAACTTGTATCCACACTCGCCTAAGCTCTGCCTGCCTTGACCTAGTGCGTAGTTGCTAGGCAACGGACGTCACGGGCGCGCGTCGGGCGTGTCGCATAGAGCACGCACCTCACTGTCTCCGCCGCTGCACACCTAGGAAGTGTCTGTGCGATGACGAAAGCGAACGGGGGTGGTGGGAGGAAAGGAGGAAAGGAGGGAAGGAGGAAAAGGGTAAGCGGATAAGAGACGAAGATGAGATAGGATTGTACATACTTCGTAGTACCGAGATAGTTTGAAAAGAAATGCGGTGAGAGGTGGTTCAAAATAAAGTTTTGTCGCGGGAGAGTAGATATGAGCTTGGCTTCAGACACGTCACCAGAGAGAGATCTCTGGGAACCCATGTCGTCCCTCGAAATTTTTAAAAGTTTTGTCAGCGTTTACAATTTCTAAAGTCATATAATATCGCGAATTTACAATTTATTTACTAATTAAAAACAACTGAACATAATATCTCGGCATATAACTTTTTAAGTTACCATCAATTAATGTTTGTGGCAAAGTATGCTCTCAATTCAAAAAGAAAATTTGCGTCGGCCTGAACGAAATGGTTGCGGCAAGCAATGATGACAATGATACGATAAATATTAAACAATACTGTTCTTTAAGTCTATCGTCATTTCCTTATTAAGTTATAAAATTTAATGACATTTAATAGACAAATTACTATAGTTTACTATCGATTCTTTCTGCCAAGATTTTGGCCCTCATTCCGTGTTTACATAAATTGTGCAGTATCCCGGTGACATATCATGAATGATATTGTATATTATGCAACAGCATAAAAATTAAATTAATAAAACAGATACATGTGCAAAATTATAAAAAAGATATGGATCTCCACGTCAGTTTATATTCTCCAATGTGGTTTTTATGCGTATCATTACGGACATGTATAATAATTACTCTCCCTGTCTAAATCGTGGTATTTTCCCTATCAATAAAATGGTCCTCCTCTTAGCAGTAATGTATTATAACAATGGATTCTGTTACATTGAAGTTCCGTTGGTATTCTCGATTTCTTTTCTGTCTTAGATAAAAAGAAGAGTTCAATTGAGGTCGATTGAGAAATACACGGTTTCTGAACAAAGCGTTTGGGTGATTCGGAGCCGCATAAGAAGAGGAAGCATGTCTGCAACCGCGTTAAGAGTGGCGAGCAGAATGGAGAGACGCCTTTAGAGGCATGCACTGGCGCAAGCGATGCATGCACCTCGTCTCCGTTCGCGGTCAACGCCTCCCTCCGCTGCAACAGGTGCCTGCCGTTAACTGCGTGCTCAAGACTCAGGCTGCGGATTCTCACGTCCTGAGTTCCGTCACGTGATTAATAGGAAGCATTTCCTACATTACGCGTCCTCAACTGAAAAGTTTACATTTACTCTTTACGCCATCCCTCGTTATTTGTTTTAGGAAACAAAGCATATTTGTCTCTTTGTATTACTTCCTTTCACCATTTCTGGGAGCTCCAACTGCGAACGTGAAAATCAGAAATCGGATTATTTGAGACAATCTTCCAGTGTTTTTAAGAAGCAAAATTTTAACTCGGTTTCCTCCTCAGTAATTTATGGAAATATGGTATATAAATATCATTATTCATATCAAACGTAAGTATTATACAAATCATTCAAATCAAAATACTCAGGAACATATTTAAATCTCCCTGGTATAACGACGACCTTCCCAGAGACCTTAAATAGAACTTGTCATTGTAACAGTAATGAAATATGAAAGGAAAAAACAAGATCAGAGGACCCAAACTCATATTAATCCAGAAATTCAACACGTGGTAGCTAAAGCTCCACACATACTGAGGCGGCTCAAGAGACTTAGACCCCGTTTCTCAATACCACAACAAAAGCACTAATAATATATTTAACTCCATGTGAGAGAAACAAATCTGTAATACAATCATGAGAACTACCACTGGGCTTCATCCCACTACCTATGCCAGAAATATGAGGAGCTGTTAGATGAACTTGCTCAGTTGCAGCAGAAAGAGGGGAATTTTTAGTGAGTTGTAGTCTATTAGGAGCTACGGGGTTCCTAATGTCTTTAAGAGATTTCCACCCACCCCCGTTTACCATATTCAAATATGAAGACATTGTGGTGTAAATTGATAAACGGATCATATATGATCCTGTAGGAACTACATTATTGAATTAAAAGTCATGCAGCGTTGACAAGAATGATCTTCACTTCCCTGTCCGCCAATGTTCAATGCATAACTAGTCATAGACACTTATAAATTCTAATTTTCGATACATAGTCTTCTCATTTGTATTTCCTTTATAATTTGTGAGTGAGCAAAGGCCGGATTAGTATTAAGGTTCAGGTTCTTTGTTTTGTATGTAAGGGTCACCGTTCTTCATGATTTATCTCGGTCATTGCATTACTGTATGTTTTTAATGGCGCGAATTTTGTCGAAGCTAAATTATGAAGAACCAGTTCTAGCCGATAATACTTACATTGGCCGTCTCTTACTCCCATTTTGGAAAAGTTGATATTTCACAGAATGATATTTTGTATATTCTTGAATGAAAATCAATACATTTTGTATGAATTTCTTTCTAAATCACGAAAAATGTCATTAGGCGAGAAAGANTGATATTTCACAGAATGATATTTTGTATATTCTTGAATGAAAATCAATACATTTTGTATGAATTTCTTTCTAAATCACGAAAAATGTCCTTAGGCGAGAAAGATAGTAGGTTTAATTTAAGAAGTTTAGTTGGAGTTAGGATGTATTATACAACCTCATCTGTAAAGTATAGACAAGGAAAAAATTTATTCGTTGTTTGGTCAAAATGGTGACAAAATTCACATGCGAAATATATTATTATTTACGTGATCAATAACTATCTGAAAGTCACATATACTAATGCGCATTCCTGTTTTATTTCCTTTCTTCTAATTATCTTGGACAGTGACGATATTAATCACAATTTTACCCAACTTATCCAAATTTTTATATTATGCATGATCTCAGAAATCTAACATACGACAAAGTTTTACATCTGAGCTTTTTCAAAGCTTCAACAAAGCTAAGCAAGAAATTTTGGAACAGAAAATATACGCAATCAATATGGTCTTCATTTGAAATACACTTTGTGAACTGTTACATGCGTGTAAAAGTAGTTCTTATAATATTACAGGAATTATACAAAAGTCGTTGTCAGGATCCTGTAAGGTGCTTTTAAATAATGAAGAAACAGGTCCAGAGATAAAAGCAATATTCAAAAGTGAAAACATTAACAAGATTAATGATACTTAAAAACAAAATTTTGATTCGAGATCTCCAGTATTATTTAAAAATTGTAGTGAACCCTAGTAGCAAGTCAAAAGATCAAACGTAAAATTTATTTCTGAACCATCCTTTGAGATTTATTTAGTTATTGTATGAAATGATTTAAATACTAGGACACATACTTCGCTTTATTACTTCCTGAACAAATGGCAATCATAAACGGTTTATAAACATTCAGTTCGTGATTTTTACTTTAACCTCATCTTCCTCTCAAATTATGAGCAGCTTTGAATAATATCCATTCTCGGACAATTTGATAATCCTTGGAAAGCATCGTCGTGAACATCAATAAAGCTACAACAACAATTTTTTAAAATTCTCAGAAAAAGGCTTAGTTTAAACATAATTTTACTTTCGTTTAACTGATTAAGGAAATACGAAATGCATGTATACATTTATATTTTGTTTTTACCTCTCATTTACATAATTCTTAATATATAATTGTAATTTAATAGATATTTTTATAAATTTTCCCTCTGTTTCATTCACTTTAAACATTATGTGAATCCACGAGCAGTAACATTGCTCAAAAATGTACCCCGCTGCAAATGGTAAACGAGTTTTCTTTCATAGGCATTTTAAAGTGAGCAGTTGAAGATTTCAGAAAATGATGTATACATGAACTCGTTTTAAATTTATTCAGTTCAAATATTATATGCTCTTTTAGTAACATGGGCAAAACACTATTCAGTTTAAAATTATTCTTTATCATTTGAAATAAATGAGGTACAACACACACAAATTTTTACAAAAAGAGATGTGTGAAATGTGGGTTGCACAACCAAACAGAAGACAGTACCAGCAGCAAAACAATGGATGTGTGCATCGTTCAATAGATCCTAATGTACTAGAAGTACAGAAGTCTGTCGTCCGTCGACTCCAAGCGTCGGAGGTATAATAGCACTCTCTCCTGAAGTTAATACTCAGTCGTTGGTGCTTAAAAAAATAGATGTGGACATCGGACCTTAGTTAAACATCTATTAGCGATACACATTTCGAAACGTTGCTGTTTTTGCCAAATATGTTACAGAAAAGTATAATTAGTATAATATGTTTAAGCATTTTGCGTAGGTACTAAGTATATATTGATAAGTTTGTTTCTAGAAAAAAAATAATTTAACCTTCACCTCCGCTGTTTAATCAACTGTCTCGTTTGGAAAAATTGGTAACCTAATTTATAATTGAAAATGATTTATTGAATTAATGAAATATATCTTTAATATACACAAGTAATTGCGAGGTGAGGATAAATTCCGATAGAGATAAAATTTTGTATATACCTTGAGGTCAACATTTGAAATAAAATATTAAAAGTCTCCATCGATCCCTCTTTGTGTTAAACATTTTATTAGACCTACAAAATGTATAGTAACTATATTTACAATAAAACGTACGTTTATGAGATTTACGAATAACAGATTACTTGTACCTTTGACCTCTAATAATTTTAATAAGTGGGATCGACGGAGACATTAGAAATTTTATTTCAATTGTTGATGTATATAAAATTTTATCTCGCATAGGAACTTTTCCGACGTTGAATGTCTATATTGATATAATGTTGGATAACATGTACTGGGAAACTTTGTAATTGCAATGGAAACGCCATGAGCTACTGGTTAATTTAAAACAATCAACTACACGTGTCCCAGAATCACATGTTTACTGTTTTCCAGATTCTAAGAGTTTTGTGTCAGCAACGTACAGTCATTTCGACCTCCAGTCAACTCTCGTAGTCGTTCAGTAGAGTTTAGTAGCTTTGTGTTTTAAAACAAAAAGTAACAAGAAGTACAGTAAACTTTTGTGTCTTCGTTCATAGAAACTCACGGTGTCGCTAATATTGCGTTGAACAATCTTCGGCAGGTATTGAGAAAAATGCGTCACAACATATTATGTCAAATGGGTAAAAACGTTTCCGACACAATAACTGAAATTTCGGAGGAACGTAGAGGAACGGGGGCGTTTAAAAAACCAACCTATGACGTCATGTTAAATTAAAAGAACTTTTTCGTGATATTAAACATTTGTCGACGACTGACGTAACCGGAGAATTGTAAAATTGCTCAATGTATTAACCAGAAGATAAGAGTTTTCATAAAACTATATTAGTTTTTTTCTTAATTGCATGGAACAATATTTATTTTTGTCGCGCATATGAGGATGCATTTCTGTATTGAGAGCAATCTCTCTTAACGCAATTTTATTAGACAAAATGTATCAGACGCCTATGCAAATTGAATACAATATCACAACATTTGAAAATGACATTGCATAGTTCGTTCCTGAAGACACATTTTATTAACGATTCCATTAATTATTCATGAAGACTGTAGAAAATGTTTTTCAATCCTCCAGGTAATATTAATAATTATTTAAAGCATATACATAATAGTAGATAACAAAGTCAATTTCATTACGATTAATTAATTATTTTTCAAGCACAAGATGAAAAAAAAATATGGGAGAGTAGCTAAATCTCAATCCTAGGTTATTTCTAGAGAGTTATGGATACTCTTTTTTAACTCAATCACTGAACGTACAGAATGGTTAGATACGATAGTGAGATCCATGATGATGATGATTCTATTAAGCAAAGATTTACATATGAACAAACCCATCAGGGATGGAGGATATATAATTATGACATATCTCCTTATAATGGAATTATTTATTTTAATTCATAATAATTTATGCTCGTTCAGTTCATTTGAAGAAAGATGGCATATGGAGCACATGGATGGAGGATGTTGTGTCACGTGATTCCTTCAAGCGTCTTGTTATTTTCGAAACTTCCCGTGACCAAGACTCGTTCCAGAGCAACGCCTTGTATTGTGAGGGAAACGTAGAAGGCAAACAAGTGGAGCTCGCCTTCGGGTCGGGTTCCTACCCCGCTGCTGAGGCTCCTTCGATGGAGAGCGTCGTCGACGCCGCCGCCAGAGAACTTCCGCGCAAAAGACACTTGCGACTGCGCACCCGTATTTCCCACGACCCACGCATTCCGATCGGCGACGCGGCGGCTGTCGATGGCGGCTGCGGCCTGAGCGCGGAGTACGAAGGCGAGCGAACAGTAGCGGCTGTAGCACGATAGCTTAATGTTTCATGATGACGTCGGTATTGGAGAAAGCAGTGCGGCAGCACTCACAGGCAATATGACAACACTAGCATAATGCCTAAGAAGTAGAGTCAATTGCTGTGCCGCGGCACGGCGCCAGAGAGAGAATGGAATGCGCATGCGAGAGGAATGTGCAATTCCCTTTCGTCTTCGACATTGATGCGGATGGATTTCTCTCTCTGACAGTGGCGGCGATTAGGGGGAGCGTGGGGTGGGGGACCTCCCCATTTTTTTTAGGAAAGATAATTTCATTTTAACCGTCGAAATCTGGGAATTATAAAAAATATTACACAATCTTTAATGTGGTAATCACCAATTGTCTTTCCTTTGATTTATTTCATTATTTAAATCATACTTAGTGGAAATATGCAGAAAATGTCATGAAAATTATAAATGTCAATATTTTTTGCTCCCCCCCCCCACACTCACTTTTGATCCCAATCGCCGCCATTGCTTTCTGATTCAGCATTCGGACATCGATGTACTTGTAGTTACAATTAGATTAACATTGTATTTTAAACGAATACTACACAAAAATCACTACCATGGCCTTGTGGCACAACACAATGAAGATTGAAATAGTAATAATAAATACAAATAAGCCATTCTAATCCTTCTACATATTGTCCATATATTACTTTCCGCGTATTGCATTTTAATTCACTTTTTTATTCCGTATTCATTGCACACTTCGTTCAGCTCATGGCTCACCGCTTTTTAATAAGTTTCACAGACACACAACTCATCATTTATGATACCAAAACATAAGATGTTTCTAAAAACAAATATTTCAAATATTTCCTAAAACTTCCAAATCCAGTCATTTGACTGCACTCCTTGATAATTTGAACAATTTTTTGTTTTTCATGGCAAAATCAGCATGTAAGTCTTCCGTCCCTCGTCCAATTTGATCCACCTAGTTTGCCTTGTAAAATAAAAAATTTCCTAGTTATAAAATTTGCCCATTGTTCTCTGTAATGAGTTGCAAATAAAATTTTAACTCAGAAAATCTAGTTTGCCATAACTAGACGTTATAACTTTATGTAATTTTTAGACTCCTCTCCCATTATCATTCTTCAAAATTTCTTCAAAACTTTCTTAAACTTCTTCTTTATTACATTAAGATATAAAGGCATAATCTCTAAGGCATTAAGATCTAGAGGTATAATCCCTAAGGAATCAAGTTCTAGAGGCATAATCCATAATACTTGCTATACATCCGTTGATACAGCTTTATAACAACCACTTAACCGGAGAAAACCCAACATCTGAACGCTTTGTAATGTATATTGTACAGTAACTGTACATTTACGATGTGCCCAAAATCAGCCATCATAACCCAACATTAGGCGTATTGCCCCCTTATGTAAAGAGATAAATTCCTTTGTCCCTGAATTATGTCTTGTATACCCCACTCTAATAAAACTGAAAGACAATCTTGTGGCTCTCTGTGTAACATACTCCTAAGCAACGAGTCTGTCAAATTTAAGTCGATTGTCCAATAGTATTTCAATATATTTAGTACAGCACACTTAAGCAGGTACTGAGTATTTTATTTCCAGAGGGGGGGGGGAATAACTTACTATATACATATACATTTATGTACATATAGCTGTGAGAATTATATATGTGTTAGGTTCCAAGAATGAATTCGCTCATTGAGCGAAAAAAAACAGCGCAACACGCGTTTTGGTCTCTTTAAATCATTCACAACGTGTTATTCGCATATAAAAACATGCAAAGCGCGTCGTGACCAATTCAAAAAGACAAGCGAAATTCGAGTCGTGGATGTAATGATATTTGACCACAACGCGTTGTGTTAACTAAGAAAAGGCACAACGCGTTCGGAACGCATTGCAAACACCAGCAAAAGTTGTGTTCATTTTTGGCAATAATGGCATTGCGCTAATAATGGATTATAATAAATATTTTGAGTTAATGAATATATTTACAGATCGCAGTTTGTGACTTATAGATGGTGCTATCGCTAGATTTCCGCCTCTACCCCCTAGGTACGTCCCTGCACTTCAGCTTCAAAACACTATTTACTAAAACACTACTGTCGTCATCAGTAGTTGCGAGATATATAAACTACCTTCTAAGTACAGGACGATTGATGCTTTTGTTTTTTACGGTTATTCAAATGACGACCAATAATTTATGCAACAATCATTGTTCATTGATAATGAGTTCCGTTCCAAAACAAAACTTTTCAATAGTTCCCCAAAAATTTTTGGTGGTCCCCCTTATCTTTAGGTCGTAACGAAAGGGACCCCATAAATCCTAAGTATTGCTTCGTATTTCTCCATTGTTCTATTCTTATCGAGCGAGAACTCTTTCAGCAGAATATTTGTCATCATCAGGCTAACAATGCCGAAGCGTGCTGTTGGTGATAATGATCTCTACCATTACCATTATAATTGCCACCAGCACCAAGCATCGGCATGGTGCTATAAGTTTCAGCTTCGTTAGCTGGAAGATGACAGAAATAGCTTCCATTCAATGGGGGTAATAAAATTGAAAAAAAGCATTATGTTCAATAATTTTAATTGTACATTCTCCATTAACGACTTACCATAAATACCAAATTATTGCAATTTAATTTTGGGTGGTTGAGTGGAGGGGTTTGTAAAGACATATGAGATTTATTTATAATAAATAAAATGAAAAATAAAGAAATATCTTGTTTCAGCCCTTTAATCAAACGTAAGCAAAACTAAGTTATTAATTAACAAATAAATTTGATTTTCAAGAGTTCATTATTTTAGTCTAATAAAAAGGGAGATGGTTGCAACGAAACAAGTATCATAAGAAAGTGACGTTTTATTTCATTGCAGGCTTCCATAATTTATAGTAATTCTAGCAGAGAACCTGGGATTTTGCTCGCGTTAATTTTGTAAAATGTCTCTAACTTAATTCTTTCTCATTTCCTCATTGATATTCTCTGATAAAGTTATCGATTAATGTACGTTGTTGATAGAATTGATATGTATCCTCGCTCGTATATTTTCACTGATATAATAAGATGTTCGTTTTTTCAAAACACCAACTGAGAGTTATTCCAGAATTAATTCAAGAATCAATAAATATGAAATTTTTATCCAAGCTGATTACCTGGCGTTGCTCGGTTTTTTCTGATACCAATCTTTTACTCAGGAAAAATTAAATTGATTTGTGTTGTAATATCGGAAAAAAATACTTATTGGTTAAAAAAAACATAGCATCTTAATATTATAAATTTATCATAATACAAATTTAATACAAAACTTTATTGCATACAACATTTTGAGATCCATCTCCTGGGGCAAGAATAAATAAATTCTTGAGAGAACGTCTGCTTACCCCTGAAGGACCGCGACTGACTCTTAGGAACTACGGTTGGTATTACAACATCTAGTTGAGTAGTCTACACCACGGACCATTGGTATTACAACATCTATTTGAGAATGTCTCTACATCCATGCAGGTATTCTTTTTTCGAGTGCAATGAAAACCTACATGGCACTTCAAAAGTCGTATATTCATCTGCAAAATTATGAATTTCGCGAAAAAGAATACACACTCCACATTTCAATATTATTGAACTGAGTAAGTCTCCTAACGCGCTCGCCTTCTATCTCTAGGGACGCCGGTTCAAACCCGGTCCGATCCAAGTACAATCCGAGGTGGTGGACGGAGCGGTGTTCGCGGCAGGTTTTCCTGGGGTACTCCCGTTTCTCTTGCCTATCATTCCACCACAACATTCACTCATAATCATTCAACCCCATTTCATTCATAATCACCGCTTCAGGGGAGGTGCGACAGGAAGGGCATCCGGCACCCTAGTATTCCCCAGCTCCAGTCAAAAAACGAAGTATCATCCATCCTCATTCGCCGACCCCAAATGAACTGGGAAAAGGCCAGATAAGTAAGTAATGAAGACCTACTTCTCACCCCTCTAGGATCATTGAAATGTTTCTTAGAGAGTACTCACGCTGGTTCATTACTTCTTTTACTTTTTATGTATTTCTATTTCACTGAAATAGAAAGATAATGATGAAGATGATCGAAGGAGTTCAGAACTTAAACATTCAGAGTCGTTATCATATTAACGAATACAAGTAAAGTGACAAATACAAATAGTTCACCCAACGGAATGGAGGTAAAGGAGTCTTACTCAGTTCAAGAACAAAATAATATTGAAATGTGGAGTATGTATTCTTTTTCGTGAAATTCATCATTTTGCGGATGGATATACGATTTTTGAAGTGTTTTTAATATAAACTTGAAATAGTTAAACAAAATATAACAAACAATACGTGTTAAATTAGCAAATAATACTCGATCTGAGACCTTCGAACCCGTGACATCGGCGAGGAATATATTTAGATTGAGTTTAGAGATAGGAGTCCGGAATGCAACACGGTGCGACGCACGTCTCGAAAGGCGTCGACACCGTGTGACCACGTACACCACGGCTGAGCCATGCAGCCAGTGAAAGTCAATCAACTCGGAATCAAAGTTAATGTGGCGTCGATTTAGCACGGCTTTCGTGACGTTGCACAGCGTCGCACCCAAGTCTTTTGTAAGCAGAATTTCCCAGAACTCTACGTAAAAAATAGGAGGGATGATAAAGAACATTAAAATGAACAAAAATTATTCGGGTACACATGTCACGAAATGTCTACCGTAGGAGATAAAATGACATGAAGACAGAGAAAGTACACAACTCAAAAATGACTCTAAAGCGTTTTATTAGGGGAATTATGATACGAATGTTCAAAGTTCAGCATCGACCATTTAAAACAAATGTTCTAAGGTCTGTTCATTTATAGAGATGCAGACCTCGCACCGCCGTTGCTTATATTGGACAGTATGTTCTACCTGCAATCCAACGAATCCTCGCGATGTCGGTGCGACGCTATTAATGGTCCAAAATTTGAATATCTGTAGAAATTTCTTGTTGATTTTCACCACCTATATCACTTTCTCAATTCCCCGAACAAAATACTTTACACACCTTTGTGTCGTGAGTTCTCATTCTGCATTCATATCATTTTATCTCCTCCAGGAAACATTTCCGGACATGTGTACTTAAATGAGTTTTTGTTCCTATTAATGTGCTCTATTATCCCTCCGTGATTTTCTGGGACATACAGAATAATCGGTGGTGTCCTGATTATTGTGACGACATAATTAATGCCTCCTTAATATATATGTAAGGATTTAGACGAAAAAAAACGCTACGTGTACGTGGTTGAGTTGAAGCAGGCTGGGGTTTCCCCTCGAGCAAAGAGAAGGTGTGCCCCGCACGAGAGAACACAATGTCGTCAGCGTGTGTGTGTGTGTGCCTTCGCGCAGTCGCACTCTCCCATGCGCCGACACACGGGTTTCGAGCTACTTCCCTCTTTTCCACCTGATACATCCGGCATCTTCAAGCGCTCTCTGTTGTACGTACAAGCACGGGCGCGAGTGTTCTTCTGGACATGACATTCTCCAATGTCCCTGTGTATTACCATTTTACATTTGGTCACACAACCATATTGTCCCTTCTCAATTTTCCTACAAGGAAGTTTTATGTTTAAATATTGCCCTGCATGATAGCAAATTGAATGGTTGCCACAGTGAAGAAGCACAAACTCAATTATTCAAAATATGTAAAGGTAAAAAGCCTATCTTATTTCAAAAACGCATTAATCGGAAGGGGTTTCCAGGTGTGAAGTTTTATAACATCAATAACTCTTCTCAACGAGTTTTAGAGCCTTGAAGCAAGATGTGGATATAATGATTCGTGGACAAATCTTCCTGATGGAAAAATGCACTGAATTATCGACAGCGGTGGTCTACTGGTAGCGTCTCCACTTCCACGATCCCGCTGAGTGGTAGAGCGTGTGTTCAAACCCTGCTCGACCGAACTAGTTGAGGTTATCTGCTGGGGTTTTCCTCACCTACTCCAGACAAATGTCGGTTCGGTACCATAAGTTCCCTGGGAACCCAACATCTTTCCTACCCAATTCCCTTACCCAAGTCCAACGGTTAGGTGGAAGAGCAGGCCTCATGGCCTGAACCTCGCCAAAATGTATAAAAATAAAGAAATAAAAATTATCACTGTTATTAATTCTTTTACTGCATATTTATATGTTACAAACCTACATATATATCTTTGTTTAATGTGTACGTATATTTTATCTGCTAAAAATCAATAAGTGTTTCATTTGCAACTTTCGAGTTATAACACGTTGTAGCCACGTCATTGTGTATGTGTTTGAAATATTTGAATGTGTTTAACACAATATCTTTCTAAACTAATTTTTAATTTAGTTTTATGGAAAAAAATCGCTTCGGAGTGTAACAAATTAAAACGATCTAGAACATGACAAGAAATGTTACTTCAAAACCAGTTCTAAGTTTCAAAATTTCAGCACGCTTGCGAATTGCGAAAAGGAAATATTTTTATTTTGTCTTCAAGTGTTTTTGAAACTCATACATTTCTTCAAAATATATGATTTCATGCGAAATAATTCAATAAAAATTCAAAATTATTCATAAAATTTAATCACATTATGCATCACAAACTTGAAAAATATAAAACAAAGTTAAATTAAAATATTATGATTATTATAATAGTAGAATTCAGATCCGTATCTTGAAATTTATTTTTGGAGGGGTCGAAGACTTTTGGACAGAGAAGTTATTGGTGCCAACTTCATTGTAATTTTGCCTCAATTGTTTTTTAAAATTTCTTCAATTGTTTATTTGTAAACGAATGATTATCATTTTCCACGGATAAGATGATTTTATTAATTATCATTACAATAAATCTTTGGGGATGAACCCCCTTTGAATATGTATGGTATGAAAAATCAAATAACCGTAAAATAATGAAATGCACAGTAAGTATTGAAAATTTCAATTTTCAGTCTTCAAGGATTTAACGTTAGTCTGCGCACAATCCATTTGCATCGATTGAAACACGCATAATTATTTCTTACACGACACAATGAACTTTTCATCTCTAGGAATCAGTAAGAATTGTTTAATACCGTGGTCATTGCAAATGATGAGAGGAAATCAACTTACCTTATCAAACGATTTTTCGTCTACCGGTCAAGCATTTAAAATCAATTGCATGGCACTAATGGACAGATAATTAAGTTGTACCTTTCATGATAATTGTTTTGTTTATCATAATCGTTTCAGAGACAATTCACAGCAAAGAAATACATGTTGCGTTTGTATTTTAGTTCGTAGAGGTTGTTATTGATACACGCCTTGATCTTTCGGACACGACGTACAAAGAAATGAGGAAGAAAATTAATTCTCCTTTATTTTATGACTAACATGTTTTCCAATCTGTGTATTGTTTTCTACAAATCTCAACTTCTCCTTATTGGTTCGGGCTATTTAAAAGGAAGTAATGTGATTTAATATTCGAATGAAACAACTATACCGATACCGCGACCAAGAAATTGAAACCACAAAGAAGTTGTTACCGTGACGAAGATTATGTATAATGAGACCGCAGATACCTTTGACAAATCTAGTCACAGCTTACTATGCGCAAAACATGAGATTAGATAGATTCTTGAAACATATCTGGTGTAGTTTTACTTGATTCATAGATGTACCGTAATAAATTTGTCGAAAGAACTTTTTCAAGTGTATTACTTAGATTTCAAGCCTTTTATGGGCAAAATAGTTATCCTTTTTAATATCAGTTTTGCAATATCTTGGAATATAATCGAATACAATAAAAAATATTGACTTCATTTCAAGTAATTAAGTATACCTAATATTTCTTTTAATTATGATGTCATTAAGTAGTAATTTCAACTGTATGTATTAAATCAATTCAATAAAATTATTGAACCATTAAGCAGATCCTTTAAAGGAAAATGTATTGTCATCATAAAATTATTTGCCAATATCACTGTATCATCATTAATTGAATTCAATAGAATTTTTTCATAGCTACACAAAGCGTCAAATGTTTGTATCTTTTTGAAGTATATTTTCTTTCTGCGTATCTCATGAAAAACACAAAAATAATTTTTGACTGCAGAATTAGAATGATATTACATCAGATCTTTATTTAGAAATATTATTTAGGAATAAGTTACAACGGTTGTTCGAATTGTAATCAATCCCATTTCTTACAATCAGAATCAATAAAATGACTAAGCAGGAGGAAAAGCTTTGTTCACGCCGAATTGAGTCATTGTTCATTCAAACTATTCGCGCTCACATTCGTGAGGTGCTATTGACCTTTCCTGGGATAATCCAATTAACGAGTCTACACGAAAGCGGTGATATAATGTTTCAAGCGAACCGATTCTTGCTACAGTGTTTAGCAGTAGTCTTCAGTTTTACATTCGGCGTCTTCGGATCTCGGTTACTCGTCGTCATATGTAGTCATGGCGTCTCTCCTTTGTCCATTCGCGACTTTTTGCGATTGCGACAACGGCAATTATCGCGCGCATCATAACGTGTTCACGTGAGCAAGACACACTAATCTCATCCGTATTTGGGACGCTATTCAAGGACTAATGTATTGTAGTCAACATTTGTGCGACTCTAAACTGAAAACAATGGAAGTGTATGATTGTATTTGCCATGTATGCAAGTTTCTCGAAGTATACGTTTCAGTCAATTTAAACTGTGTTCCAGCTGCTTTTTATTTCACATCAGAACTTTCCAAATTACCAAGTTTCACCGACATATTCAAGAAACTCGCCACCTTGGATAGACCGTACGGCGTTCTCACCATCTTCTGCATCTGTTTGAATAGACCAAGGGTTTTTATTATGTTAAGTAATATTTAGTTTTAAAGAGCTCTTTAAACATTTCTATGTGTAATCTATCATGTGTAATATTCTAGTTGCATCTCTGACGGTCTCTAGAAAAAACAGCTTCTTTAATTATTCAGCCAATGCTGCAAACTTACTTATTTTTCCTGCTTGAGTTGTCCTTAGATTTTGATTAAGCGTGATCGACACATCAATTGAAAACGCGCACCTTCTTTGCTAGTCCATATACATCATATCTTCTTTGCTAGTCTGGTCTAGTAGTTAAAATTATCAAATCCGTACTAATTGACCGATCCCAGTATATTTTAGCACGCTCGTTCTCAAGTGCCTGACTGGGTTGGTACACGGGAGCTCCTCTGATATAAACCCATGTGTGAAAGCAATTTTCTGATGGATGATCTTGGAGACATTGTTATGTCTCTCGAGATATTGTTCCAGATAAAGAGGAGCAGCCTCCAACAATATAGTCGATCATTTCCAGGGTCAGACCACATCTACGACACCAGTCCTTTACGCCTCCTTCCTTGAGGATACGTCTTCTGTAGCATCTAGTAGCGATGACACGGTCCTGTATTGCCACATCAAAATCATCGGTAAGAACAATGAACCATACTTGAACCACAAGTTCTCGTCTGATTAATAGAAATTACTGNCAATGAACCATACTTGAACCACAAGTTCTCGTCTGATTAATAGAAATTACTGAGTACTGATTTACTGAGAACAGTAAAGATTCTCATTTCTAGAAATTAATACTTATAGGGATCGGCACACTGTGCCTAGGGGTACCCTATCCCCCCGAAATCATACGCTTGGTGTGATGTACATTTACTTGATTGAGGCGTCCGGCATGCCTCCTCGGAACCAACTGGCTGGCACCGCGTCCCAGGCCGGGGAACAAATCCTTCCCCCTTGGTCCCGTTAGGTGAAAGGCGCTTGGCGGAGGGCGAGGCGCGCCCTTTCTCCGGCCGGCGCTCGTCCGGGCGCTTTGCTTGTAGCGAGGCCGCCACCCTCCCTCCGCGGAGAGGCGGAGCCTAACCGGGCTGGAAAAAGGCCGGGAAGCGTACGCGGCGGCCGGCGCGCGTACGTCGCGTGATGGCGTCGTCGGCGCTAGCAGCGCACGACTGCGGCTCGGGGCGACCGTCGGAATCTCTCAGAGCGCCTCGGTTGTGGGCGGCGCCGGTGGGGCCGCCGTCAGCGGGGGCAACGCAGTCGCCACAACCTGGAGCAGCGCCGGAAGTGCCGCCGTCTGGGACGGCGCTGGGGGCGGCGCCGCGGGTGACGACGCTGGGGACGTCGGTCACGGGCAGGTAGGTCGGCTTCACGCGGTCAATGGATACACGGGAGGGTTTCCCGCGGAATTGCAGCGTGACTGTCTTGTCGCGCTGCAGGACCGCGTGTGACCCGGTGTAGGGTGGCATCAGCGCACCACGCACGGTTTCGTCTCGGAGGAAAACATGCGTCCTCTGCGCCAGGTCCGGGAAGACGAATGACGCCGGCCGCGCGTGGCGTGCAGGTGGCGTGGGGCGGAGACGGGCCGATCTGCTTCAGTACCTGCATGAGGACGCAGATGACGTCAGCCGATGAGATAGATTCCATTGGTGCGGTGGGCAGTTCGCCGGGAAGGCGCATCGGCTCGCCGTATACTAGCTCGGCGGCTGACGCTCCGTGTCCTCCTTGAGCGTATTGCGGAGCTCGAGGAGCACCCACGAGAGGGCCGTGAGCTAGACCTCGCCTGATGGCACATTAACCCCGCCTTCAGTGTACGGTGGAAACGCTCCACCATGCCCGACGCCTGGGGATGGTAGGCGGTGGTGCGGTGTTTCTCCGTGCCGCAAAGCGTGAGGATGCGGCGAAAAAGCTGCGACTTAAACTTGCGACCTTGGTCACACGTCAGTCGCCGCGGGGCGCCAAATATCGCCACACAGCCGATGAAAAAAGCCCGGACGACGCTCTCAGATGTGATGTCCGTGGGGCGTTGACGTGGCGTGTCACCTTTGCGCGCTGACAGGGCTCGCATGCGCGCGCCCAGTCGCGACAGTCCTTGCGTAATGACGGCCAGAAGAAACGGTCCGCGACGAGGCGGGAAGTTGCTCGTATACCCGGGTGGTTGAGGCCATGAAGGGCCTGAAACGTCCGTCGGCGGAGCGGGGCGGGCAAGAAGGGGCGGAGGCGGCCCGTCGACACATCACAGAGGAACGTGGTGCAAGTACCCGGGATGTCGACGCGTTGTAGGCGGAGTGAAGAGTCGGGACTGAGGTAGTCCTGAATCTCTTCGTCGCCCACCTGGGCGTCGGCGATGTCCTTGTGCGAGGGTTGTTGCACGATGACTTCTACGCGCGAGAGGCAGTCGGCCACCACGTTGTCGGCGCCGCGGACGTCCTCCACACTTCAGGGGCAACCCTGGAGGACGAGCCACTTCATCGTTTCAAGCTTGGAAGTGCTGACTGGGAGAATTTTACCATCTCTTTGAGCAGGGAGCTGCGAGGAGTAGATGAGCGAGCCTCCTGTGAATCAGTCGCTCTTAGCGTAAATGATGCGATTCTGAAAGCAGCCAGGGAAGCGATTCCTTTTGGTCCGCCGAAGAGGAAAGTGGTAAGTTGGTGGAGGGACTGGTTGACGAAGGGCAAAGTACGTCTACGTAGAGCGAGATGAACCTTACAAGCCGCTAAGCGAAGGGGTTTGCCGACGGAGGACACTGAGGAAACTTTCCGAGAGGCCCGAAGAAGGTATAACTCCGACGTGAAGAAGGCTAAGAGGAAGTCGTGGGAGGAGTACGTAGAGAGTATGTCGAGTCTCGACTGCTGGGGAACACCCTACAAGATCGCAGCTGAATAGGTGCGCATCCCATTCGCCNATCTAGGGGTCACTTTGGACTGTAAGCTTAACTTTCTCGAGCATGTAGAGACTGTGACAGCTAAGGCCAAAAACGTTTTCCACAAGCTCATGAGACTATCGACAAGGAAGCGGCTGATAAGCCGCAGGACCCTGATGACCATCTATCGGGGCACATTACTGCCAATAATCCTGTACTGCGCATCCGTGTGGGCGCACCGAGCTCGTTTAACTATGTGCGGCAGAACGCTTAACAGTGCGCAAAGAGCACCCTTGATAGCCATATCGGGAGCATATCGAACAGCTCCCACTGTCAGGCTTCAAGTCCTGACAGGGTTACTGTCTCTTGACCTTGAGGTAATCAAGGCAGGAGCAAGATATTGTGCTAGAAAGGGGCTGTCGTACGTGTTGGACGATGTCTCGTACAGCCCGGGCCATGCCATTACGGTGTCTGACAAAGCCTACATTACTAAGGAAGTTCTCAGGATCTGGCAAGCTCGCTGGTAGGCGGAGGTTCGTGAAGACCCATATAGGGAGATTTTCCCGGACGTTGTTTTTGCCGGGAAAACGAAGTTCTCCCCGTCCCGGGAACTGGTCCATCTGCTTTGTGGACATGGACCGTTCCGGGACAAATTGTATGACCTGGGTCTAGCCGTCTCTCCGTTCTGTGAGTGTGGCGAGCCAGATACAGCTGAACACGCACTCTACGCCTGCGAGAGGCATACGTGGGCTAGAGTTGAACTTGAGGAGAAATACGGAGTTGTCCTAGAGCCAAGGGTAATATCCGCGGCTCTAGGAAATGAGGATGCCCTGAGACTGTTGGAAGTTTATGCCGGCAGAGTCATTCGGGATCGTAGACTGATCTAAGTCTTGAGCCGTAGGGGGTTTTTCCGGGCGACCGGAGCTCCCTGTGTGTTGTTAGTGTTTTTAGTAGGCCTTCCGTCGGGTTCCAGAGATCGGGAAGAGCCGAAATGGATTGTGTCACCCCCGAAAGCTCAGGATGGAGATTGGTCGCGGTGGGTGAGGATTTTATCCTCACCTTCCACGGTCGCGATGTCTCGTTGGCGACGACCGGCAGTAGGTTGGTTCCGACCTCTGCGGTGGAGGGCATACGCGAGATCTGCTCCAAGAGTGGTGACTACGAGTCGGGGAGAGCACTTGTGCTCGACCTGATTAGTGACGCTGCTCGCTCCGAGGAGGAAGAGTCTAGTTCTGAGGGAGCTCAGACTGACTCCGAATCCAAGGTGAAGGATGTAACTCGTCGTGTGCGCTTCTCTCAGGAGGTCACGGTGATCCTTCCTTGTACTTGCTCACCTGAGTACAACCAGGGTGGAGTTTCTTCTGGGGAGGAAGAGTTCTCCGAGTCTAACTCGGAGATTGATGACGACTCCACACTCACGTTCGTTGAAGGGAAGTAGACGGCCAACGCCTGGGTCCTTGATCTGGACACAGGGTACGTGGCCGAAAACCTACCGGAGAGCGTGGGTGACCAGGGACAACACAATTCCTCGCTTATGTGCAGAACGACCAATTCTCTCTTTGGAGGCATAAGATCTCGCCTCCAAGCCATATGCGGAGGCATCACATCCTGCCTCTGCTGGTGCTGCGGGCTGTGATTCGCGCCACCTTCCGGAGTCATCGAAGATGATGTCGGGGACTGGACAGAAGAGGCCTGTTCATCCATTACAACATCTTTTGATGCATCTCCGGAGGGGGTGTACTCTGGCCTTCGCATCAGTCACATCCTTGCAAGGCTAGAGGAAACCCCCATGCTGGAAGCTGCACTCCAATATCTTGTGCAGGTTCTGGCGCCCGGAGGTGACAGGCTATTATTCCGGTTCCCGAAGGAGATACTGGCGATGCAGCTGATGGCGGCTGGTGTACCATCCGATCCGGCCGTGCTGCATCGCTATGTCCAGGAGATCTTCCGGAGGAGAGACGTGAATTACAATTTACAGAGCATAGCCGCACACTATAAGAGAGTACTGGGAGTCTTGCGTAGCGTTCCTGGGAACTCTTTGGAAATGGTGGTCGTCCGGGGGTAGGCTTGCCTACCTCAACTACCATAACGGACGACCAGTAATACCTCAGGTTCTCTCTTCAGAGGAGCATGACCTAGCTTGAGAATGGACACGATTTGTATATCATTGGAAACTGTTTCTGTAAATAAAATTGTAAATAGTATTTAAGTTAGTCTGCTCAGCATCTGGAGTATAAAAAAGTTTATCAATGTTATTTTGTTTGTCTAAAGTTTTGTATATGTAATGATGTTTTGTATTGAAAAATTGTATTCTGTTTGTTTTATATTTGTATTTATGTTTATGCCGTTGGCAGTGGTCTCCGCTAGTGGTGGGTCACCATGCCTCCACGCGGCGGGGACGGTAACTCCTCCATTTGCTGTGGCGTGCCGCAGTAAATGGGGGAGGCTGAATGGTGGTGGTTTTAGATTGTAGTTTTGTTATTTCGATGTTTTTATTTGGATGTTTTTGTATTTTTGTAGAGAGGTGTATGAATGATATTTAGTAAGTTGTTAAGTATGTTTGTAAGTGTATGAATGTTTTTAAAGGGACTCCCCGCAATATGTGCTTCGCATGGGCTCGGGGACTCTCAATGAAATTGTATAAAATGTATGATTGGGACCTCGATGTAAGTAAAATTAAATGAAAAAAAAATGTCCGTGTTATGCCCCACAGTTTCATAAAACCTAGATTTGTAATATGTATGTATGTTCAGCCAAGTATTCAATGTCTTTATTCAATCTCACATTAAACCCTTGGGTAGAATATTCTTTCCTCGTAATAACCACCGTATTGGATTTCTCCATTCCGAAGTTCATCCTTAAATCTTAACTGAATCGCTATGGGAGATCTAACAATGATTGCATGCGCTGGCGAGTGCTTCAGTACAGCTTCAGATCATCCATATGTAGGCTATGAGACACTCTCACCGTCACATCACCTGCAGACATTTTACAGCCTCTTTCTAAGAATCCTACTTAAGGGATTTAAACACAGACAAAACTACAGAGGACTGAACGTGTCCCCTTAGAATATCCCACGTTTTATATGCGCTGGCCTAGTTGTTGGAAAAGTTGAGGAATTTTCACCCTCCACTGAGGTATGCATTTAGTAAGGAAATTAACAATTGCTGGATCATCTTTATGTTTTAAGAATGTCCATTAACAGCGTACGAGGTACTGGATTGTAGAATTTATGATAAATGATGAATGTATGTGTAAATTTCTGTCCTTTGATTGCACATGTACTATAATTGAATCAATCACTACTTGGTCTTTGCAACCCTGACTGTATCGCTTGCAATCATAATGTTCTTATGAAAGTGCCTCGTTTCTTTCTTAATGATTATAAATACGCTTTTAAATAACCGACATTAATATGTTATACGATGTCGACAAACAAGTAACAGGCCTGTACTTCGACCGATTTTGGGAGTTATCGTCTTTAGGGAGCAGAAATGTATCACCCCTAAATATATATAATGTGTTTTTTAACATCAACTGAGAGATATTCTAGAGTTTCTTCCAGTATAGAATCCAAATCTTACAAATACCTTATATAACTTTGATCCAAAACATAATTGTATAAACCACTTTTTTGCTTTCCCTCCAAAAGAACTCCGTCATCTCCGCGGCCAGAGCATAGTTTGTTGGCGCGGTTGCGCAGATTAATCCCTATATGAGTTACTGGCAGGGTTGATCTTACCACCAGATACAATTGCACGAACTTGTATCGCATAAGGCAGTATAAGCGTAAAATGTGTCTAGCATGGGAGTAATTAGTTCGACAAAGCTCGAATGTTCTGTGCGTTCTGTTGCGTGTGTGTAAGTTCATGGTCACAGTGACGGGACTAGTCAACGTCGCTCATCAGTCGTAATTTACTAATTTGACGCGGTCGTGACAAGCTCGTGTTTTCTGTGACCGTGTTCGCGAGCTTACGAAGGTTCAGTGTCTACTAGCCATGGTCTGTGAACGGTCATGAAGTTCGAGAAATGGGAGGAAGACTACTGGAATTGCGCTCTGCACCGCTCCCGGATTCGTGGACAAATTAATTGTCACTTCTGCTGAGACCCATCTAATTTTATGTATGTAAAGCCGTGACTCAGTGACAAACTTATTATTCAGTTGTCAACATAAATCATTATTATTCCATAAACTGACTGAAGTCACTTACATTACAAAGAGACAATTTAATTCACGTGCTATACGACCTTTGTTATTATTTTGGAAGGGAGAGAAATGAGAACTTTGGACTGTGTAAATGCATGAATGTGTTGGGGAGTAACAATTTTTTAAAAAAATTGTATGTCAAAGTTTTCATGTGATTCTTTCATGTATAAAAGTAAATTGTTCCATGTTTAGGTCTTTTAGTTATGTTGACCGAGAGAGATGTAATTTTCGCGAACCCACGCCCCGATGAAATAATTTAAATAAAATAAGTAAATAAATACGTTACAATATTCACACTAGCTGAGTCTCCTCCGTTTTGTTCACGTGAATTTTGTTATATGTCTGCAACGATCTTCTTTCTCACATTCCCAATTATAGCCAGCGGGAATTTTTTGAAAACACCTACTTCCCAGTTCACTCCAATTCCCTCCCATAGGGGTAAATTTTCTTTAAACCATTTCTTATCGGGCATTTATTATAATTGTGTCACACCTTTCCCAACCCCCGCTTATAGGGATTTCGTGTGACGTAAGTGGTCTGAAGGACGCATAATATCATTGGAAATACAATTCTTCATCTCAGAATACACGAAAACAATGGACTAAGCATTAAAATCTGTTCTTTTACGTTATTTTTACGTCTCACCCTTCCCATCCCCAGACTCTAAGGACACCGAGCCCCTATGTGGTCACATCTAGAACTTTATGGCATTGGTAGTTTAAGCATCTCATCAACCCTAAAACACTGAATCCGGGAATATTTCCATTTTCTTCAGTTTGAAAATAATTTTTAACCATAAACCCATTTCCACCTCCCCCACCCTGAAATGGTGCTAGTGGTGTATTTCTTCCGTGGTGGCTTATTTTAAACTTACACGATTCGGGATTTCACTATAAACTCGACGATGCTGAAAGTTACTGATATCTCGTCACTAATATCTGTCATGTTCGATAATTTTTCATGGCATTCCCTTCCCTAGGGGTGATGGGGTTCATACTAATTTCGGCGGCTCCGAAAACTCTGATCTCAACACTAATATCAGTTGTTTTAGTTTATGATTACATTTCATCCCCTTTCATATGAAGAGTATATTCCCTCAAAATGGATGACCGTGGACCCAAGCGATAATGAGAGTAGAACTCCGCTCTTCTGCGTCTTAAGAAATGATACATTCAACCGCAATATCGATGGAATTTTTTATTGTCTTTACTTGTCTGCTGTTCCCGCCCGTACCCCAGGCATGCCAGGGGTATTATCTGCAATGTGGACTGATTGTAAACTTACATAACATCGGTGATGCCCTTATCCACCTCAATGGCACAGAAAATAATGGTTTCGAATCTAATATTAGATTTTTCCGTCACTCTTCCCATTCTCTCCCTAAGGATGCCATTTATTCCCTCCCTAAGGGGGGAGGGATGTTTTACTCTAACAGTGCTTGTTGTCAGATAATCAGTAATCTGTGCATTTAGGCTGGTTGAAATTGGATTTGACACTCCAGTTACGATGGGATACATACATAAAACATTTCGATCCCTATTTCATTTATGCTTTGAATCTCTCATTCCTTTGTCATCAGTGTGAAATATTGAAACATTCGTGGACCATTTACGCTCCTCTGTTCATTTAAATTTAATGAATGTTATATATTTCTTTTATTTTGTATCTCCTTTTTGTACTTCATTAAGAAAAGAATATATTGCATTTGAAGTAAAAGCACAGTAAAAACATTATTATCTGTGCAACTAAACAAGTTGTACATTATTCCTTTACATCAAATTACAAGCCGCACATCACGAATTGGTAGAAATCGATCTTCGATATCTTTTCTGTTTAGGAGATATGTGACTTGTTCGTTCTTAGTGAGTCACTGAATTCATGTTGCGTTGTTCTGGGTGACTCACTCACCCATTCTCCATTCATCAACGCAGAGAAAAAATAGGAAAATATTCCTATTCGAAAAGGGGAACTGAATATTTTGACAGGATATTTCTTTATATTTTATAGGTTAACTAAGGATTTACTATTTTATAGGAGTAATTTAGGGAAAAATGTGATTTTTTAAATATTTGCTGAATACCAAGACCTAATTAAGAAATTATCACAGTTTTTGTAAGTAAACACGCAACTTTTGTCTACATTAAATTATAACGAACGGCAAACCATAATCATAACGACAAGAAACCCATGATAAAACCCATTTGTTACATAAAACATAAAAATATATATTAAGAGTGCTTAATTCTGGTATGATTCTAAAATGAATAACAACAGATCATTGGACTTTACAATTCCGTGGACCATCTTCGAGGAAGAAAATAGTCATCAGTTTCATGAAATAAGTTATTACACGTCAATACTTCTCTCAAAAATCATAATACAAATATTGATATTTTTGTCCAAAGTGAATGGAAATGTCAGTTATAAACACAATTGGAAAGATAAATAGTAGAACGTTTATCACTTTGCATTGCTACCTTTGATACAGTAGTAAAAATGATTGCGTACACTCCATAGAGTTTGACCTTGGATTATCGCTACATTCAGAAAGTTTAAGCTCTAATCAAGTAACAGCTTCATTGGCTAGCTTGAGTGGCTATGATAACAAAAACTGAATGAAATGATAGAGTGCAAATATCTTATAAAGAGTGAGAGATGGATTACAACAGAAGAGCTATATTAACACGGAACTATAGTAATTTACGTTATCGTAACTACTAAGTGTAACTTTGAGAGAGAATCGCAACCATATATCATCTGCGTTGATTTAAATTAGAAAACAAAGATTCATTAAGTGATCCAATGCAAAACAACACTATGATAAATAAAAATATCATACTTACGCGTACATATATATTTTAAGGTATTGACCATTTTATGTTGCTATTATCATGTAACATATCCATGGACACTGCGACCCTCTCCATGTTCGCGCAACAGAAAAAAAAGACTACGCATCACTTGCGTCACACGACACAAAAAAGACAAAAGAGGGATAAAAAACGAGGCAGAATAAAACGAGAGTCGCGCAATGGGCAATCAGGTCATAGACATAGGCCGCGTTCCTTATCTCTGCTCTGACGAACCAGAACGAAGGAAAAAAAACCTTCCCTGGTCGCCGCCGATGGCGACGGAGGCGGTTGCAGCGCGCCAGAGATCGTAGCGTCTCAGAGATAACAAGAGAACGGGGTACTTACAGAGGTCGGCAAAGCCGTAGTAAGTGTCGTACGGACCGAGGCTCCACGAACACACAGCCTCCATGTCGCGTCGCACTCGACACAGTCACGTGCTCGGGACGCGTGTCGGTCGGTCGCCCTGTGGCGGCGGCTGCTGGTGCGCCTGTCCGCCTGCCACACGCCCCGTCCGTCACTGACCGCCACACGCCGGTAGGCCGGTGCACTGAGAGCACATGCGCTGCTTCCTCTCGTTGTATGAGCGCGTGCGCTTGTCGCCGCCAACAGCCACTCAGGTAGAGCCTATCCTTTTCCTCCTCCGCGCGGCTCCTCCGTCCTCACTGACTCACTCACCACCGCCTCCGTCGCCTCCGTGGACTCTGACCATGTGAAGGCGTGGCCACAGGGTTGCAAGAACTTCCCAAAAGAATTAAGATATTCACACTTTTCATGACTTCAAAATACGGACAGGACACTTAATAACTTAGAATTGGTAACGAAAATTGATAGATAACGGTCTGTCCTTTACTGTCAGTGACCAAGCCGCCACAAGGCAGATTTACAGGAAGAAAATGCTTATCTCTTTTAAGTTCACTTACGTAGAAGCGAATTGAGGTAGCGAGTTGCAGCGTCTGGACAGCGATAAAGTTTTGTTGCTCGACGATAATGTGAAGGTTGGTTAGATGCAGTTACTAGGCAATAGTTCTGATATGGGGAGGGAAGCTGCGAATATACTCAATATTATCAATGGAGGTAGATGTGGCGCCTTTTTCTTTGATCAATGATTACCTCTTACAATAATCTACTGCTCGCTGTACCATATATTTTAATTTATTTTTCAAAAGTTTTCTCGATCAGTTCATCGATGAGAATTATAACATTTTAAAATATTTTGATGGGGATTGCACAATGTTGTACCATTCAACATTAATGCCAACAAATGTCTCGAATTTCAACGCAGATAATCCAGAATAACGCTATATATCTTGGGAGTAGAGCCGAGAGAGCAAATATATTTACGCTGGGTTCGAGTCGGAGACTGACAAGAAAATATCCGGTAAAAACGTAGCATAATTCTCATTTTAGTTGATGTTAAGATTCTAGTTATTTCAATGAGATGAAATCAAAATGTAAAACAAATATACGTTAAAGAAACATAACATTATTCTCGAATAGTATAAGCTGTCGAATATCACTTGCTTTGCTGAAACATCGACGGTACAGATAACTTAGGTACCCTTGCCACATGTGATGCATTAAAAAATTGTTACGAAGAAGAATTTTCTCAAGAACTTAATTTGTGTGACAGAATATAAGGAAAATAAAAATTCGCACAAGTCGACAGTGGCGGATCTAGACCGTAATCAAGAGGGGAGCATTTTTGTTTAAAAATTATGATTTTACGACACAAATGTAAAAAACTATATATAAAATAAAATCAATAATTAACCATTAATAATCTGATATTATTAATAACAATTATAACTAATAACAATTATTAATCTGGCAACACTTTTACAAAGTAGGCCATTTATAAACTTCAATTATCTGTTAAGAGTTTAAGTCCAATGGGGGGGGGGGGGGGGTGCTATAGCCCCCTTAGCTCCCTCACATGGATCCGCCACTGCAAGTCGACATCCCTTGCTTTGATCTTTGGTCAACTCTGTCGTACTCACTGAGAGAGTTCTTCCAAACGTCTTCCTGGCGATGAAGACCACTGAGCCACATAACAAATATCTTTAGAGTATTTCCATACTCTCTTGCCATTACCTAGTTCCAACATTATTCTACAGCCTCTCTTTTTTCGTGTGTAAATGGAATATCCTTTGAAAGTTTAGAAGAATATTCCTTTGTGCAAACGGATGTCTCATCGCCTCATGAAAGCTCCACCCCTTCCTCTCTCTCTATTGATGAAGTAAATGTTTAAGTTTTTGGGGTATATTTTAAGAGAAGAAACAATTTTGTTTAAATCATGTTTGGAATTTGCTAAATATCTTTTAAAATTGTCTCGAACATTTTTCGCAATAACGAGAAATATTCATTAACAAATTTCTCAAAAAACATTATTCTGTTAGGGTTTTTCTCAATATATCGAAAAGAGAAAAATATTTGAAAAGATAGTATGAGTACTCCTTGTTATCCTAAATATATCTCATAACATGCGTGGAAAACTAGGAAAACTTTTTCATATTTCCAAACATCCTATGGATTTGCAGCCCTATGTGTAAGGCAAAGATTGTTGATCGTACACCATTAGTTCACCAAGAAGAAGAAAAAAGAACAAGAATGATTTAAGAGATGAGGTAATTTGTTTTCAAACTGAATATGATACGTCTTATTCCCAAATGCCGTGATAAGGTAGCAGATGTTTTGCAGTAATGTTTTTTCTTCCAATTTGTTATTTAAAACTTTCATGAAAAATAAGAAAGAGCAGGATCAAGAAAGAAACAGAATGAATTATGTAACTAATTAGTTTTAATTGAGAATGATTCGTGAAATTACATAAGGTTTTTTATTTTCTATTCATGTCCTACAGTGATAAGAACATAAATGTTAGGAACGCTTAGCACATACACCATTCCCACAACGGCAAATCCCGTGAGACTGGTACATCAGTTAATTCATTCGAGCATTATCCATATATTTTTATCTACAATTATCTATGCTTTTCAGTTATTCTACAGTTCATAGTGTATAAACTCGTATTCATCAATTTCTCAAACCAATATTGTGTGAACCCGCCGAAAACCTCACCCAGCTTAGCGGCATGGTGAACTGAACCGCGAAGTCATCCCGTAGTGAGCGAACACGCTACCATTACAAAGCACTCTGCGTCTGGTATACAATAGACTAGTTACGTAGATCTCGACTTACAAAAAAGTTATACTAAATCTCATTTGACCCCGTCTCTATATGCACTGTATTTCATTCCCTGTATTTCACGTTGTATTTTATTATAGCGTCGGCATTCTAACCAGTTTGAAGCCCCAGGTGGTAGTGTTGTCGCTCATCACCAAGTCATCCCGGGTTCGATTATCGATGGGGCAAGAAAATTTGTAGCTTTTCACATTAATGTTCCAGTTCATACAGCTGTGACTATTGAAAAGCAAACCTTCCTTCCTCTATCCACCTCCTCCTTATATCAATAACTCTTAACTATTACTAACAACTCCTACTAACCCCTCCACGTGGGCCAAGTTGTTGGTAAACCCAGCTAAGCGGCCCACCTACTAACAATGACCCACCATCCAACTCCTAACTCGTTCCATGTAGATAAGCTTCAATAGCACGCTACATCTCCCATTTACAAATACAACAATGTAAACCAGTTTGAGGTTTAGTAGATGTCTCCTTAAGCCTGTTTTTGGGTGCGAATCCCCGGTAAGGTGTTTTCAACGTGGATTGTGTTCATGAAAGGCAATGGAAACCACAACGGCTCGTATTTAAAGCATAACACAAACTGTAACTGTTTAATACTCTACATCTACTACTTACTCTTTTTTATTATTAATAGTGCTATTATTATAAAAGTAAACTTGTTAGAAATACAATTAAAATTTTTCCGTATGGTTGAATGAAAGTTTGGTCACTTCCAGAAAATATGTGTAAATGAAGGGAGTCGCGGGTCCAAGATATCACTCTTTGGAGTGATAAATTAGGAAATCACCGGATTAACAAACATTGTATTGTACTTCTTTTCAGATTTGAAAATGTAATATAAAACCACCATTGACACAAATTAATTGAACAGATATTATGTATATCATGTACAAAACAATTGGAAAAATAAAGAGTACACCAAAGAAATTAAGCTTAAAAACATGAATAAACAACGACGTATGCTCGGGTATTCACCGAAGCGTGATTCAGACTTTAACATAGTTGCGCAGTCGTGATAGCTATGAGCGACGAAAAAGCAGAATATTATTAAGTAAGCTAGAATGATTCCATTAATTTTAATTAAAAGGCCTGTCAAACAATGTTTGAGTCACTACCTGCTAGTTATTATACGCTGAAACAGAGGGGAAAAAAACTGTTACACGGGATCCACCGCTTGATCCGAGGCCGGTTAAGAGGGGTTCTACTGCACTAATATCCGGGTTTTAGCTCTAAAGGCCGAAGTTTTTGGTCTCCTTGTTCTACAGTTAAGACTAAGTTGATGGCGACCCTAATGATGACCATCACCACTGACTTCTTTCAAACGGCAAATCATTCAGTTTGGAGAGTACAAATAATTCGATTGTAGTTTGCAGTGATTGTATAACAATTATTAACTTCGTTCGAAGAGGAGCGAATACAAAGGGTTAGATAAAGATATAAAAGAGTGAAGAGAGTTGATGAGAGGCAGGAGAACTGGAGAACCCCGAGAAAGCGTACAGTCTTTCTTCTTAATCCATACGACTTATACTCTTTAGATCACCCTATGTTTGAACCGTTAAGCTCGCTTTACACGGTCCATTTTACAGACAATTTACGTCCAGTTGTTGTACGAGAAATGTGTGTGAAGTGGATGATGTCACGCTTGACGATCTACGAGTACATAAAATGGACGTTCCGAAATGAGCGTTTTACACGATATAGAACGAGAAATGGATGTTACTAGGATGAGTTGTCTCTCAACGCCACGGAGAGCGCAACCAACAGCTAACCTCACTTGTGCTTCCATCTCACTGAATATGTAAACACAGTTCCTTGATAAACTAATGGTTGAGTTAATATGTTATTTTGTTCTCTATGATTGATTTACGAACTTCGACTATCAAGAAAACACCGCGACGTAAAAGAACACTATTACGCAAACAGTGTTATCCTAGCAACCAACTCGAGAGAACACAGACGCCGCAACCAGTAAACAGAGGTGCCGCATGGAGTGTGCTAGTCAATATCTACGAGTCGTACTGAAAAATAAAGCATGTTAGAAAATTTCCATGCATTCTGCATCGTGTCTGGTGTACGTAAAATGAATCGAAGCAGTACGTAAAATGAAACGAGAACAGCGGGTTATACAGGCAAAGAAAGTAAGCCCTTATACAGTTGTATTATGAGTTGCCCAATAGCTGACATTGTGTTATTGGCTTTACTAAAGGCTAAATGATTAGGTATTTAATTTATTATTGAGTGAATTGGTAAGTTCTCATGCAAACGTCAATAAACTATTGATTATTCAAATATTGGATATAATTTTATTTCATTGAATATTAAAACTCGTGAAGACTTATTCATTTTATACGATTATATTAATACTAAAACATTTCAACCGAAAATTAAGTAATCAAAATAGAAATTTTGTTTCAAATATATGGATTTGCATGATTTACATTAAATAATGCGTAAATACTGTACTGCCAAGTTCCTCCATATTAAAAAAATGATATGGATAAGGAAGAGTGAAAAAAAACCTTGTTTTGGTATTTATATGTACTGGTTATTTATTCCTGTAATATTACACAACAGAAATATTTCGTGTTATATTAATTTTTAGCGTAAAAATCAATCAATATTCTATTCTGAAAAAACAATATTTCAACAAAATGTCGCAATTTTAACATGATCTAAACGCGGTGAAGAAATGTATAACAAATGAGAGAACAGCGAAGACCCTGTAATAAAGAGACTGAAAGCCCGTCCTATCCAGTCAGTCACTTTTACCCTATAAATAGTGACGATTTTGTTTACTTGAACGCGCAGCACGATCAGTATAATTTGAATAAAACAAATTGGCATAGAAAGGAATAGAGTAAGTCATGGAATATGAATAGGTTTTAGATCGAACCAACCTCGTCGAGTGAAGAATGAAGTCTTGCGATGTCGTTAATTGCTATATAATAGTTTACAACGTTACATAACCGCGCACTCAAATAAACAAATCATCGCCATTAATAGGAAAGAACGTGATTGGCTAGGCGGAACGTTTAGTAAAGGGTCTCTAGAAGAGACTAGAGCGTAATGATATCTGGAGACGGTGGAGGTGGTGATGCAGGAGAAGGCGATGGAGTTGGCGACGCAGGCGGTGAATCGTCGCGGGCGCGTTGCCACGATACAGCACGCGTGGCGCTCGTAAAATGACTGCGCACGACGTGGTGGCGCCGCCGCTCATTCGCTGGCCTTCCTCGATACTTCTCGGATTACGGGATGGCTCTTCTGCCAAGGTACTATTGAATATAATGCAGTACTTTCCTGGTATTCACCAAATACCCAATGTGGCTAGTTTTGCTTTTCATACATTGCGACCACTATTACGTTCAATGCTGTTCCGAGAATATTTTACGTAGGACAACATCTATGAAGTACAAGTAATAGCATACTAAAAATGAATCTATGAACTATTTATAATACGTTTAGAACACTCATCTAGCAGTAAAATGAATAGATTTATTATAAAGATTGAAATGATTTGTTAAGGGGGCGTGTCTATGTTCGTAGCATTACCAACTTGACTTGCGATTTATTTGCAAATTCATTAATCATCCCTTCTTTTTCCTCTCAAAAAATTACAAAGGCATATATATATATAAGTATAAAAGGTATATAAATTTTGATGGAAAGAAGTAGAAAATACAGAATTATGTTACTCGTGAAAAATAATTTCTTTGAGTTCAAAGAAGCTAGTTGTACGAAGGAAGTTTCAAGCATAAATTGATTATGACATCGTCTTCTTTACACATGCCGAGTACATTTCCGACGTCGCGCGTATAAAAAATAAAGTTTGACGTAATAGCGGTGCCAGCTTCTTCCAGTCGCTAGAAGCGAAGGCGCTTTTCGCTCGACCGCGCGTACGTTGTCAACCCTCACGTGACGTGTCATTCTCCGGTACTGAGCTTTGTTTGTCTCGTGGAACAATAGATCATCGTTGCCTCTGCGTTATCTCTTTCAGTGACTGCCCTTTTCCAACGCTTGCTTCCGGAGGTGCTGCTTCACTTCGCCCAGGAGGATCTTGTTGCTACAAGCCTTCATGAGATGTCGAACAAGTTCATAGTTACACACCCGGGGATGGAGTTTATATTAAAAAGGAAGGGAAGCAAGGGAATTTCCCCACTTCTGACTTTTTTCCCACTTCTACATTTTGTGTTTGTTTCGAACCAGATTCCCGCCTCATTTGATTAACATTAATAATTGTCCAAATGAAGCATTAATTTCAACTAATGTACCGACAATGTTTCATAGATGTATGTACATCATTATAATTAGGAACTCTAGAAATCTTTATTATCAGAAAAATGAATTAAAACATTTTAGATAAGGTTATAGTAGCTCAATATATATAGTATATAAAAAATAATACAATACTGCAAAAACTATGAGGTCCTTCCAAATGTTCTCCCTGAATGTAATAACAATTTCTTGATAATTTTGCAAAGAAGGTGTCGTGACAAAATACGAAAGATCCAAAATCCGAATGCGACAAAACCCCAAAACGCAGATAAACCCTTCTGGCTTATCTCCGACGATGAGGGAGAGGAGTGAAGTAATTAGTTATATTCATTTCCTATTCAGAACTAAAAAAATAACCATTAATCTCACATATCTGAGTGACATATCATTTTTCTCATCTAAGCACTCCCGACAACGTTAACTCTTCATTCGTGTTTCACATGTTTTATTAGATTATACGAAAACATTAAATAGATAGTATTTTTATTATTATTGAATATTAATTTTTGCAAATTTTTCAAGAAAATGTGTCATCAAAAGCCTTAATACTGAAGGGTTTTGCGATAGTGTTTCAGCAGAAAAATTTAATGAACTCTAAATATCTGTCCACTCTTAATTATAACCGAAAGTAACGTAACTCCACAGAGTAGCCGGCAGTACAAGTGTGATTCATTAATCACTTTAACATTCAGAATACTCTCAATAACTTTCCGAGAGTTTTACCCGATACAAAAATAAAATACATTATCCCTGCAAGAGATTTCATTGCGAGCATAACATAAATAATGACTATCCTTTGTTTTAAGATTTAAAATAATTAATAGTTTTATTTCTCGTATACCCATCAATGAATCCTACAATCATTAGTTTTATGCCAATTAAAGGTTTAAGTTGAAATAAACTCTAAGGCACTTTAACTCAGCGTCGAACGCTGTAGCACATAGGGGACTAATAAACAGTGCGTTTCCGTTCATGTTCCAGAATTGAACAGCGTTTTTATAGATTTCTTCCCAGCGTTCGTCTATTTAAGAATGGTAACTCAACATTAAAAGGAGGTTTAACATTCCGAGAACGTGTCGTCGTATGACTGTGATTCAAATTTTGGGTTGTTCGTCAACCTCACAGGAGAGTAATGAGCGGTCACTTAATAATGTAAGAATATTAGTTAATTTAACAGCAAAATAAACTAGAACTTTGACTTGAGAATAAAGGAAAAAATTTCACAACGGATAAGGAAAGGCGGGACTATTCACCTGAGTATCTATACCAGTGTAATTAATTTCTTTGCTGCGTTTGTCTGTGCTTTAAAAAAGAAAGAATGCTACCTAGGGAACGGGACGACCTAGAAGTGTGATTCACTTAATAATGTAATATTAATGGTTCATTTCATAACAATAGCTAGGTCTTAGAACTTGGGAATAAAGGGTAAAAATGACCACAACAGATAAGGAAAGCTGGGACTACCTATAATACCCCTTCGAAGGGTATTTTCCTTGAAACCGGTAAAGGGATTTGGGGTTTTGTCACACATTTTGTCGTTTGGGGATTTGTCGCTTTCGGTTTTTGTCACAGATCCGTAAAGAATACTAACAGAACTTCCCGGGAATTCAAAAATAAAATTGAAACAATAATTACTGGACATTCTATACTCAAATCAGGATACTTTACCTAAAATTATTCAATATGGCTACCTTAAACAAATTGTCAACCTCTACGAAACAAATCCTTGAAACTCACTCGCGTGCAGGTAGCGTTCCACAATGTCATTCTCATCAGCTGACAATGTGAGGTTAAAGCGTCCCTCTAGATCTTGCTAGAAAAAATTCAGGAAAAGCGTGGTCACAAAGAATTTAAGTAATATCCATATAAATATTTATAGTAGTCACAAAAGCGACTATTTGCTGTAAATAAATACAAGCTAATTAAACAACAAACAAAGACACAAGGTAATATTCGTTTCGCACACTCGATGCAAAAAGTACAGAACAGCGCCACAAGAGCACAACAATTGAATTGGTGTCCGAGGTTGGCAATGGATTCAAGTTCGAATGTCTTGCCAACAGAACGCTAGGTACCCTTTTCATTACTCTTATGGACGATGGCGAAGTAAAAACGTTGGTTACATTGAGTACAAATACTATACCAACATCAAGCTAGTTAGACTGACAATAAATAAATAAATACATAAATAATTTACTGTCAAGATAACTGTTACAAACTGCGTATGATCACGTTGAGGACATTAAAGTAATTTACTGAGACTAATATACTCGTACAATAAACTAATAAACAGTGCGTTTCCGTTCATGATTTTTTTCTTAAGTTGAATTTCTCGAGGCAAAGTATCGTGACTTTGAATATAGAAGTAAAACACTTGTAAACAGGTCCGTATGTTTTAGCACATTTTGCCCCGCGTTACCCGGGACTCTTATATAATTCTAAATTCACACTTTAGTTTCCATATTTATTTACTTTCGTGATATTAATTTTTCACTTTTTTAATTTCAAAAATTAAATACCAGGAAGAAAACCTACAGTTTTCCGTATTGTAGCTAATATGTACGTTATTACGAATTATTTTAAAATTCGTGCAGAAGGGAAATACACTTTATATAGAAAGCTAGTTAGGACCTCCGAATTCCTTGGTTTTCATTTCACTTTTAGGTTATGTACTTGTTCAATGTTCTTCAAAGCCATTATATAATTTTGCTTCTACTATTCGGTCACGTTGAATGTATTATATATCATGTAGTTCAGTGGATTGTCCGTCTTGCGTAACGCAGTCGAACTCTGGTGAACATTAGTAAGCTCTAAGTCAACAGTCATGCGAGTGAAGATTCACATCTGCTGATTAAAAGCCAGTTTTACTTGCTTTTATGCTCTTGTAATTCTTCAATATTAATCATACTTTGCATTTTACTTGCAATAACTCTTAATAAATGTCTTAACATTTCAAACAATTTCATCGATTACATTTTCCATTTTCCATACCAGAGACATTCCAAATAATTTACTTTTATTAGAATAGATTTGATTTCATATTTTTTTATATCCATATTGAAATCTGAAAAGACAAGCTTCAAAAGTTCTTCCACCTATCTTCATTTTCTTTAATTTGAAAACTGCCCAGAAACATAATTTGTTTCTTTAGGAATAGTTTTGAAATGAATAGTTTTTAGTGATGGGGATTTGTTTACTAGCACTTTGTTCACGATGTATCGTAAAAGATTTCTGTTAAACTACAAATGGAATTCTAGATGTATAAATTTATTTTAAGAAAAAATGTATGTTTACTTAAATGTCAGTTGCTAATTACTGAAACCTCTAAGATATTTTCTCAGGAAAATTCCTCCGTTTAAAATCACTTACAATAAGAACCAGTGATTATTTTATCGATTATAAGTGATCTTTTATAAATTCTAGAGAAAGAGTGTTCAGAGCTAGAAGTGGAACGCAAGTATACCGAACGTTTCTTTCTGTAGTGCATTTACAAACAGAAAATCAAACTGGAGTTGAAGTTTGTGCCGAGAGTCAATAGAGGAGCGGAAGTTGCTTCGACCTTTGTATAAAGAGCAATTGAATTGTGAAGGGCACATTTTCCAAGAAGTTTCTAAACACTACTTGACTATCGCGTTCCATTTATAAAGCGCTCTGCGTGCCAACAGGTTATTGACACTGAAGTATGTCTCTTCTGCCACCAGTTACAGAGTGGGAAAGTAATGCAGAGACATATTATGTATCAGAACAGAATAAGTGATTCTCATTCACTGCAGCGCAACGTAAAAAAATCGATAGGTGATGATCAAATAATGTACTATAAACCCTCATGAATTACAGGAAGAAAATAATGTAGATAGTTAAGTTGTATCATTTCCCCAATATACACTTCTGTATATATTGTTTTTTATTATCTTTATTCTGACTAAGGTTATTTCGTAATGTAATTAAATATTTTATACATTAATACTGCTGTAATAAAATCAAATCCAACATTTAGGGACATGATATTTGGACATTCTATCTTAAACAAACTACGGAGCATCATAAGACTAGTCAAGTATCGCATGAAATAAGTAAGAAATATGAAATTGAATAATAACTTATTCCAATATACAAGGAAAAGTCACCCGCCCAAGTACACGTATCATAAGATGTATCATTTCGTGAAAAAGTTGTATGACGAGCGTGAATGACAAAACATACCTAAATTTTATTTCCCAGTCCTCTCAGCGACAAAATATCTCTTGGTTGGAAAGCAATACAGCTGCCCACTGTCCTCCACTATATCTCAAAGCTTAGGCAATTAGTGAACGCGATTTATTCTTAGTACTGAAAATTACGAATTAACACGGAAGACGTCCATAATTGATCATGGAGATATAATCGCTGTAATAATTACAGACATTCCGGATCGTCCAAAGGTAACAATATCTTCCATCACAATACGACCAGACAAAGTAAAGAAGTGGTTCCCGTTGATGTATAACTACAGAATTGCGGACTGGCACTAGCTCAAATTTGCGGTGTGAAAACTTTCCCACTCTCCCTTATAAGTACTCCCGCGCTGATATAAAGAAAGTTTGAGATAAAAGAATCTCAATAACAGGTTATCCAATTAATTTGAAACAAGACATAAATTAAAGTTTCTGTATTCATATGAGCAAAATCATTCTGTCAGATAAAAAACAAAATTCAAAACAAATTGCTTATCAGCGGAGGTGGATGAATGGGACGGGTATACCTCGAAAGAGATTATAGTTTATAATCTAGCAGTCAAATATAATTATGAGAAGTTCATTTATGTGCATGTATAAACTATGTGTAGTTTATTTATGCTGTACTTTACACTTTATTTCTGCATTTTGCGAATAGACGTATGATCCCATCATAAGTTCACCTGAATCACTACTTGACCCTTTCTACAGATGAATTCTGGATGCGGTGTTGAAAACAAGTACTTGTTCTTGTTTTTACAATTTGTGGTGAGAAAAGTCATTGTGTTTTCTTAACATACGCAAGACATCGTAAAGGGAGTGGCTACTCGCATCTTGGTTTGCTCCTTCGAGAGGACATTGTGCCCGACAATCGCCTCGACGCATCCAGCGAGCGACAGTCGCTTCCGCTTTTTGCTGCCTTTCTTTCTCTTTATGGGCGCGCGATCGGTTACGAGCGCATACAGCCGCAGACATATCAGTAGCCCATGGCGCATAAAAGTGGCGAAGGCGACCGTTGGCCGGACGGGGGAGTGAGCGCAGTCAAAGCATGGCAAGAGAGCGAGCGCGCTTCACCCCACCGACAGCAAGGGAGGCCGTCAACCGCCTCCACCCTCCGTCGCCTACGCACATAGCCATCTCACAGTGGGCCGAATGCATGGGACGAAATGAAAACAACTCATGCATTTACTTCATGATGATTTTAGTATTTAACGCACGTGTTAAAATAATGAAATAAATTAACATGGAAAACCCATCAGTCATTAATCACACATTTCACCAGTACTATGCATCCAAAACTGAAATTCATTTTTTCTATGGTGACCTTGTGGTAGAAATAGTAGTCACCTCCATATTTTCCCATCCTATGTCAAATTAGTGTTTATAATTAGCACGTAGTGAAAATTTTAATAATTTACTTACTATGAGTACAAGCGACGTCCTTGATTTATGTATTAATTTACGAAATATTTGTGTGTTATTTTTGTTATTAAAAATATTTACTAAGTATTATTCGATCCTACGCTATACGCTGTGAACTACCTATTTCTATGCTTAAAAAAGGATTCAATAAAAAACGAACTCAGGGAAAATGCACCATTTAAGTCAAACTCCCGTTTACTGTTATGATTCATAACAATGTAATTGGAGTAAAGGAACAAATTAAAAATATTTATAAGATGAATAAGGAATTTTATTGTACTCGAATTTGTGAATACAATATATTTTTATAACCCCATATTGGATCGTGATTACTCTGTTATTATAAAGAAATGATTAAATTATTCATGCAAGTCCTTTTTTTCGTGTAGGGAGTGTATCTAAGGAAAAAAGCATTAGATTCATTCAAAATTTCTCAGAAAAGTCTGAATCTTAAAACTTTCATACATATACTTTCGTTTGCAAACCAAAGACTGGTTTGAACCATCTTCACGTGATTCTCCTTTAACCATCTTGAAGTGTGAGAAGACAACTCCGAATGCACTGATGACATAGTCATGAGGGTGAAGGTAATGCTTAAATTCAACCCATAGTATTATCCCGTCATCTTGCATGAGTACAGCTACCTTGAAGTTACTCATATCTAAAAACTGGACACACAAGATATTCCCGTTCCACCGCATAAGGAGCTTGGGAAATAAACTCGGGGGACCAAACTCGCTCAACGCTTGACAAAAAATACATCACAAAATACATTAGATCCTTCGTAATACATGAAGACTCCTAATACAAGGGTTCATGAGTGAATGTGGGTAAATGATTTGTAATGTTTCCAATTTCCCCACTTCAATTGACGATGTCTAATACTCTCACGTACCCTCTTATGTTCCATTCTGATATGCTCCTCTCTCTTTTTTTAATAATACCTTTCTATTACCTAATTTTTCTAATTTTTTCTCTATCTCAATTCTTTATTAATTTTCCTTTGTGTGTTTTAGTGTTTCCTTCGTTTGTATTTTAATCAATAATGTATGTACTAATGTGGTTAAGTGTAAGAGAAGACGTATACCTTAACTTCACCACCCAAAAAAGAAATTGTTATTACTATTATTATTATTATTATTTTGGACTTATTTCTCAGCATAGCTGGTAAGTTATTATTATTATTATTATTATTATTATTATTACACCCTAACCGTGAGTACAACACGGAACCTTTGGATTCATGGGAGACCACCAAGAAACCAACTGAGTCACCAGGTCCGTGTTTCTAAATCTAGTCATTTGAATTCGTACAAGTAATTTAAAAAATTTAATAATAAGAATGCAAATACGTTGTACAATATAACTTAGTAACAAGTCATTCATATTATGGTAAATTTTCAAACACACGTGAAAAGTATATTGAGTTGGAAAACTGGATTTTTGATCAGTGTTTCGCGTGACCGTCCTTTCGTTTCATCGCAGAGTGCATCTGTCTTGCTCTTTCTTTCTCTCTCTCTCTCTCTCTCTCTCTCCTGTCGCTCTCCCACTGCGCTCCGCTGCCGCCCCCGCGCAGCATTCCCTCGCGCGCAAACACAGGTCGGTGCGCGCTCGTAAAGCGACTCGGTATGCGAAACAAGCACCAAGAAACGAAGAGAAACTAATTCCTCTTCTTCTTCTTCGCCTGCTGCGTCGACTGCTTCTCTCTCTACATCCGCTCGGAAGAGATCCGGAAACCGCAAAACGGGGAAAGAAATACAAAATGGAATACGGAAATAACACCAGAATAGTATGAAATACGAAGTACACCGGTACTTAGGTTTTTACAGTGTATTTAGACAATATACCAATACTACAGAAAACAAGCTCGAACAAGGTAGAACATATTACAGTTCAATAGATACAATTGCTGCACTAGTTTGTTAATAAAGTTGTGTGCGGAAATAATTTTAGGGGTTATCTTCAACTTTACTAGAGTCAACAGTATGTCCCAGATCTC
This sequence comes from Laupala kohalensis, assembly GCA_002313205.1. Lineage (NCBI taxonomy): Eukaryota > Metazoa > Arthropoda > Insecta > Orthoptera > Trigonidiidae > Laupala > Laupala kohalensis. The sequence continues at coordinate 376,645 of NNCF01129947.1, read as the reverse complement.
CCCGTAACAAATTGCTAGGACGATAGAGAACATTAACAAGAACCAGAATCATTAAGAAACATATCACCCGGGGGAGATAAAAGACTCTAAGACAGAGTAACAACACAAGACTACAGGCGTGTAAAACGCTTTATAAGGGGAATTAAGAAAGTGATATGGATGTTCAAAGTTCAAAAACAAATTACAAACAGTTGTTCAAAGATTTGCCCATTAACGGCGATACAGGCCTCCTACCGACGTTTCATGAATTGGGGAATATGTTCTACATGGATTCTCGCAGACTGTAAATGATTTTCACTATCAGTCGTTTAAAGCAACTTTAGTAATAATTTTATATATTTAATATACTTAAATTGGATAATTAAAATTTAATTATTTTATTTACCACTAACAGAATTAAACATAAATAATAAAATGAAGAGTTTATGGTTATTATTATCAATTCATGATAAGAATTTTGAGAAAAATATGCATGAAGCGGAGATTCGGAGAATCCCTTAGGTAATAATGCGTGATGGAAAGATTATTAAAATTAATTTTACGAGTCTAATTAATTGTACAAACTAATTTTACGAGAGTAAATTACGTTTATTGTGCCCCACGTGGTCATATGCAATTCGCAACTGCTTTTTTTGACAATAAAGTTTATTTATTTAAGCTAATTAATACAATAGCATAATAAGTAATTAGAAAAAACTAGATAATTCAAAATAAACTGTGCTCTTTGATTTCTATATATGTGTATGTGTAAGCTATGTCACTAATGTAACTAAACGTATTGTATAAATTATTAGTTATAGTATGTTATTTATATTATGGTGTAATATTTCTGTAATACAATAATTTTCTCCTTTTTAGTTATGTTTATACATAAAGTCAAGGATTAATACATGTAAAATATTACAAGAATCTTTGTAAGATTTAGTGTCACAAAACGATTGATCTAAATATTTTATCGAGTTGGGAAGCTGATGGTAAAATATTCAAGTAACACATCATACCTCCCAAGAAAAATTTGTTTCAAAAATATTCATAATGTGTGCAATTTTTATGCAATGTTAAATCAATTATGATCCATTTGTTGTGATGAAAAAAGTTATTCACACGAATAAGAACTAAAAATGGCGTGGATTGAATATTTTCATGAGAATAACATGTAGATTAATTAATGTTATCTGCTGTCTTAATCTGATTAGTGGCCTAGCTACAATAATATAACAACCAAAAGACACAAAATTAATACCCGTGTTTTATTTCCATCATGAAATGGGAGTGAAATTGTGTTGACATTGAACCGCCCGTCCGTCCGAGGCAGTCTCCACCATTCGTCGTATTTGGTTTCGCATGGGGAGACGTCAGTGGACGTATGGTATGGACTGCTGCAATTCCCCAGGCGGTCCATCACAGGAGAGAACAGTGATGTGTTGTTGACTCGGGTTGCAAGTGCCGCGTGCGCAGAGATAATGCCGGCGACCGGCACGCGCTTGCCACCACGTTCCCCCACGGAGACGCATTCGCGTATGCAGGCTAAAACACCACTTGTACTCTTTATTAAATAGCTTTTAATAACTGCACTTTTTACTACGTACTTAAATAAAACTTGTAATTCGATTTACACTCACTTCCAAGTTTCCGATCAAGCTGACATTTTACAGATGTGTGTGATTTGTAAGAGAATAGATGATTATAGTACAATTTTGCAATAATCTATCCGTTAGGCGGTGGAATGGGGATATGCCTGAGTATGAGTGTATCTCACCATAACTCCAGAATACCTAGAGCAATTCCCTGCCTAAATAAATGTGTCGGGTACTATCATTCGAAAAATTGATTCGTTTAACTGACATCAATCCACTACCGGGTAAGCAAAGCCTCCTATATGCTAAAAATGTTAGAAAGCGCCTCACACTTTTATTTATGGAAAGAACGAAATATACTTAATCTCGAACTGAGAGCAAATGTTCGAAAATGGGATTTTTCATCAATCGGAATACGCTTATAAAGAAATTTATTTTTTACTTTTGAGTGCATTACTAATAAAAGTAAGTTTTTTTAATTTTTTAAACCATTAATTGATGCACGAATTGACTCTAAATTAGGCTCTAAATGAGCTTTTGTGTAAGTCCAGAAAGAAAAAAAATCTGTATCTGATGTTCTGATACAGTTAACGAACCTTGGATTTTTTCGCAAAAGGCAATGCAAATTCAGTCTCTAAGGTTTTCAAACTGCGTCAAATTACCAGAAAAATAGCATCTAGTGAAAATCGAACTTACCCTAATAGAAAAGAAAGTGGATTCATATATTCTTTTTTGTATATTTCGTTTTTGATGATCTGGATAATCTGGTTAATTCGTAAATTTGCTTTTGCATATTTTTTCCATCAATAATTTTATCACATTATGTTATAAATACTTATAATACCTATCTTACGTTTTTCATATGAGGGTACACAAGCATGTAACAATGCTAACTAGATATTATGTTTCTTATGTTAACTAATGTTATATTATCTTTCAAAATTCTAAAACCAATCACCTGAATTCCATGATTATTTTCGTAAATATAAGACTATTCTTCGAAAAGTAGTCTAAGCAGCTAAAGTTATGGAAAACGACAGACAGGTACTAAAACCGAACAACTGGACGAAAGCCACGTGGAATATTGTTAAAAATTACACGTCAGCTTCTGAAAATCGCCAAGTCCCTTTCCACTACAAGCGCCATATTTTCTTTCTTACTATTTAAACACGCCAACGCTCCAAAACGTTTTGTCTAACCTTTCGGCTTGGTTCCATTCAAATCGTTTCATTGTAAACATTGACAAAACTTTGTCTATGTCATTTCACAATATGATCACAAAATCTTTATCTCAGAATTCTCTTTCTTTAAACGGAACACAATTAAAAACTTGCGTATATTTTGCAAACGTTTACTCCCATTTACGTTACAACATTATCTTCTGAGGCAACTCCAGTCAGAGTATTCAAACTTTCAGAATTCAGAAGAGGATAGTTCGGATAATTTGTAAATCTCACCCCCGAAAGTCTTGTAAACCTTTATTCAAGGACTTAAATATCTTAACACTTCCCTGCATTTATATTTATGAAACGGTCGTGTTTGTGNCACCCTTGCTTCAAACGAAACAGTCTCGTTCACGAACACAATACTTGCAATAGTAATAATATTCATCGCCCTAGAGTATCAACCACTGTTTGTCAAAATGGACCAAATCATTCGGGAATCGTTCTATATAATTCCCTGCCCAAAAATATAAAAGATATTATGAAATTGAATATCTTCATATCCGCGATTAAACGCTACATCATCCACCAGTGCTTCTAAAATGTAAAAGAATTTATTGATTTTAATAAAAGTTAAATCCGTCTTGTACTTTATCACGCCATTGCTGTAGCACTTTTTAAATAACTTATAACAATTTCAGAAACTATTTTCTTGCATGATTGTGTTTTGTGTCTTATGATTAATATTAATTTAGTTTTATGTGTACTCAACTTTGGCACGGTTGTGTGCATTAATTATGTAGCTCCATTCTTACCCGGGTTTTGCTCCGGTGTTTCTTCGGGTAGAGGCGGATTTTTTGTAGACTTTTGTCTAGGCTTTTGTCTAAGGGTGCGTTTATTGAAACAATAAATCGTGAATTTAGTGTTATTTCAACTCGTATGATGTGAAAACACTGTACTCAGAATATTGTGTAGGTCGATAAAAATTCGTACACGTAAAATAATTTTTTTGTGTTAAATTACTAACATGTTGATATTCTATTAGTATTATAACTCGTAGCTAACTTTTTATCTTATCTAGGAATTTTTGCTGAAATTTTTGAATCCGTCTCTGCCTTAGGGCCCTTGATCGGAATTGGTGGGATGGTCCCTTGCTTACTTCCGGAGAGTAAATAAGTTTATTGTCCTCCAAGCGGTCATACGCAGTTTGTACTGCTTTTTTGACAATACATTTATTTATTTATAGATAGAATATGATTCATTGTTTCATAACAATGACGATTAGATGATCAGTTTGAAGTTTAAATAGAAGAGTTAAAACATTATTTCTCTTGATGTTAAAGACTGTTCTTTTTTAGATTTTAATAGTTTTATGTTAGAAGTTAAAAGAATATATTAAATAGACGTATAAGACGAGAAAATGTCAGAACGGCTGCTTGAAACAAAGAACATGTAACTAGTAAAATTGTAATGAAGCTTAACCGGTAAAAATAAATTCTAATAAATTATTTTAAATAGCAATTTAATATCTATTGTCCACCAGGCTGTAAGTTGTCAGAAAACATGAAATCGAAAAATGTAGAAACCCGTTTTTAGATATTTGAAATAACAACGTTCAAATAAGGAAACCGAAATGATTTCTTAAAGGGATCGGAAAACTAATATAAATTAGTTTATTGTCCTCCACGCGGTCATACGCTGTTTGTACTGTTTTTTGACAATAAATTTATTATTAATGAAGTAAAGGAAATTCGAAAAATCACATTAAAATTACCCCTTTAAAATTGGAATTAGGCCAACGCACCAAATATTTTCACCTTTTTTCACCGATACAAAAATGAAATACAGAAAATTATAGAAATTTTAGATATTTGGTTTAACATTAATGATAAACAAAAGCCAATATGATATTTCAAGCAGTGCGTATGTCGAAAATACTGTAAAACAAAATCCCCATAACTAGAACAACAAAAATCTTAATACCTACCCCTTTATTAAGAAATTAAATATATGAAAAATACAAATATAAGTTTGTAGATATTTAAATTACCATTGTTTGCACGTAAAAAATCGAGATGGTGTCTCTATTAGTTCGTGATATGTATTGAAAATTGATAAGATTTAAAAAAACATCTCACCCTTATGTCGTTTTTCATTTTTTGAAGGATTCTAATGACCTTGACGTTGACGAGCCCTAAAGTAAAAAAAAATAAAAAACATTTGATGCTCTGAGTGCGCACTGGTGCACCCCGTATGCAAAAATGTGGTTCCATTTGACAGAATTTCGCGCTGTACCAACGCGAGGATTCGTCTGTCGAGCCTCAGTCTCCACGAACTGAGAGCAACCGGGCTTTAACAGTGGAGGGACTGCACTGTGCATTGATGAGGATGAGTTGNTTTTTTTTTTTTTTTTTTGGGTTTTACGATTCACAACGAAAAAAAATAATGATGTATGCTCTTATTATGCGTGACTCTATTCCAAATATTGTCTTCGTCTGAAAGCATCTCAGATGAACAGCTAGAGTTGTAAGTCAAATTAGTGATTTCGGAAAGAGAAATAATTATAAAGATGATGGATTTTGTTTCGCTAATCTAATTATATAATGATGAACATGTAATATCGCATTACAAATGAATAAGAAAATGCTATTTGTTGATATATTAGTAATTGTTCATTAGTTATCAATTATCGTAGTTTCATTAACTTCTGCAGCTAACAATTATCATACTCGAATCGTGCATCCTGCGTGCAGCGAGATGATCCATTTACTTGCTACACTATCCCGGTGGAGTTGAGTACTCGCGTGGAGCAATGACATATTTGTCCGGTGCTAATAGACACTCAGAGCGGTAAATGAAAAACGCTATAACTCACTCTTTTAAAATCGGTTTCGAAAAATCCTCTTTGGGAGTCTGTACAATGACAAAATCCCGTAGAAATTACAAGTTGCTCTCACGAAACTTTTTTTCTCCGAGTTGAGAAACGAATCAAGAAACGCTGCTTTAAATCACATTAATATAGGTGTGGTTCCTATGACAGAAATATTTTAAATTATCAGAGTATTCCATCAACAACAATTTTAGGGATTTTGAAAAATGGAGTGAAAACGGAAACGGAACTCTATGAAACTTCTTTCGAGGGGAATTTCCATAAGCTCGTCACTCAAACAATATCACTAGATATTCGTAATTCATTAGTGGTTTTGAAAATAAGGAAATGATTTTGACGAGCAATGTGGGTGAAAGAGGCTCTGCTTGTAGATGAGGAGGTTGGTGTAGGAGGAAACGGATGCTGGAGTGGGCAAGCAACGCGGTGGAGGCCCTGAGCGGAAGCGGGGTGAACTAGTTTCCGTCCGCTCTCCACACCTCCCTATCACCACGCACTTCCTCTGCAACGAATCTCGGCAACACCACTTCGCACTTCATTCCCATCGAAACAACAGACTGACCTACTCGCCCAGCCAAATGAGACAAAGTCCCATAAAGTTATTGTGATCAATAAATACATTTCTCAAACTTATCACCGACTTGCACATGGAAAAAGCTTGACATGGAGTCAACATATCAGAGACGACAGAAAACTGGAACTGGTAATATTAATGACTAATTGGAAAAAAAAACATCCAAATTACTAATTTAGAAATAGTGATGGTCAAATTTTAAGATCTTTCGCGCCTCATCATAGAACTTTCTTTATGAGCGGAACCTCAGTTTCACGTGATACATTTAAAGTTGATAATATATTTTTATGGCGCCCCACCTCTCAAAACTACGAATGTTTGCGATGCAATATTTTTCTAAGAATGATAAATATTCATTCCAATCAATTACTAACACCCTAAAAATAATAACATACACTCTTAAGTTTTATCCTACAGTCTTTCAGTGCGCACACTGTTGTGTTGATGGTAATTGACCACCATCCAAGTGAAAAGGATGGAGGAACACCTTGAGCCTTTTTAGATCTTAGTGGAAAGGAAGTAGAATATTAAATCAGAATCATGAGTATTTTACGGGAATAAAATTGAGACAAATTATTTCTTTTAAGTCATTTTCATTTATCAATTTAGATTTAATACAATTCTCTTACGCGAGCTCGCAGTATCTCTTCTTTACCAAATACACATATCCGAAAGGGTTGTTATAAAATTAACCATATTCTACACGTCACTAAGTAGACTCCACCGTTTGTTTGAGACAGCTAAATTATGCTTCCTTCCTTAATACACTGTAAGGAAAAGTAACGACGTACTAACTTCTGCACACCATAAATTATAAGATCTGAAATGAATCAATTTGGATTTTTGCGTCAAGATACTCCGATATGCAAACGAGATTCTTCCAGAGGAAGGTATTGGTATCGACCGCTTCGCGTTACGCGACCTTAATTGTGTCGAGGGGTGAAAATGTCACGAAAATCGAGCACAATAACCGCGCTTTTAAAAGTGAGGGGTAGCTAATCTCGTATGAACAGACTTAAAAAAGTCCGTCGGAAAAAATCGATTTGAAAAGATCTCCTATCTTCAAAAACTACAATCAACCCCACATAGACCATCCCCATTGAGGGCTGATTTTTTCAGATGTTCCGAAACTGCTAACAAGGGAACTAACAACAAACGCAGGTCGAAAGCGGTCCCGAGTTTTTAAATACTGAAACACATTGACTATTGGTATGTCATGTCAAAATATTAGCGACGATGGCAAACTGGAAGAGACTGAAAAAAATGGAGAAGTTTGCCAATTTTTGGCATCCTTTTTTCACTCACGCTTTGAAAAATTATGGGAAAAGGCAACCGTTTCCAGAACCGGCCGAAACAGTTGCTCTATTGAAACGACACCGACTGCAACAGTAAGTTTCGCATTGCTTGCCGTGATATCACTTCAGTATTCTCCCGTTAATATTACAAAGTTCGAATATCTCTCTCTTTATAATAAAGATCTTTTACACATGTTAGACCTTAAATTTAATTTTCTTAAATTTACTTGATTTGGTATTAAAACATAGAAACAAATTTTGTTTTCATAATATCTTTTACAATACCAGTGACATTTAATTGCAACATAAAAATGGGAGGGAAACAAAACGAACCATATTTAGTTAATTGTTCAGTTTTTAAAATGAAAATGTTTCAGGAGTATATGAATATGCATATTCTACAAGAAAATTCATGAGAAAAGATATACTAGAAATCCATATAAGCACGTATGAAATAACATTTTAGAAAACGAGATAAATTTTAGTGTTACCGAAATAATTTATTTTTTCTTTTATCTGTCAAAATGAAAACAGTGAAATAAATTGTGATATATCCTTTAATTTCTTCCTATATGTTACTTATATTATGATCATTTTGAAAATGTAACGTTCGGTACTGTCAATATTTAAATAAAAAATACATATAATTTTAGATCTCACATTTTACATCCACTACAAAGATAGCGGAAGGAAACTTGAAAACCAATAACGTACTTAGCTGAACTTGCATATGTAGTTTTACTATTTTACTTGACTGGATCAACACTTCCTTTTCGTAAATGCGCGGGAAAAATCATAGTTCGTTTGCATTTTATTCCCTGAATGCTGATGATACCTTGAAGTTGGACGAATCAAAGTTCGGCTGTCGATGCTCGCCCGCTTTGTCGTTTAAAGTTTCGTTTCTTTTCGTTTCTTTTTCCAGTGCTTTCCAGTGAGCCATCGTCGCTAAAAGTTTTACAGTATACTCTTACAGTTAATATGTTTCAGTATTAATAAATCAGGACCACTTTCGACCTGTGCTTGTTGAAAGTTCCCTTGTAAGATAGAGTGTTTCCCTATCGCTCGAAGTAACCTACTAGACTCCCCTCCAAACACTTTATTCCAATCCATAATTTTGTTTTTGCGGTTATAAATCATTTTTATATATAAATTAATTCATTTGACGTAAATGGGCGTAAACAATACATTCTATTAAATATTCCGGCCCTGCCACCTAACCACTCCTATAAGAAAATATTTAAGTCAAAACCCCTAGGGGTGGTGGGGGAAAAATTGTATGCCAAAGATAAGAATTCCCAAATCTATTTGATTATAAAATATATGATACATCTACGTTAAACTTTTATTCCTGTTGATGGGATGGTGGTTTCTGGGCATCGAGTAATTCTCGACAGAAAAAAATTACCATCTTCAGAACTCAACAGGCAATCAGATGCATTTAACGGAAGTAGTTGTTGTGGCTCCAAGATTCCTGAGGTCTCGTTGTTTATGCGACCCACAACACTCACTCGCCGGGTGGGTGGAATTCGGGGTGATTATGTTGTTGATTTTTCTTTCTGATTTTGAAATCAGATTATTTAATTACCATATATTGATTTTGAACTATTTATTTTTTACAGAAGAGAAAAAAGTTGGTCTGAATCCCAACCGAGGACTTAATTGATGCTTTTCTCTAGAGATCAGTCCTCCCTGACATTTTAAAGTTTGATTTTGATTTATATTTGTTCTCCAAAACGTTTCACCACTCGACACCCCTTGACACTGAGTATCGCCTAGAGTGGCGCTGAAACGAAACATCACAATCAAGAAAAAGAGTGTATACTCAATCATGTATGATAAATTCATTTACACACGAACTGTATTTTTAAATATTATTTTTCAAACCGCATCGCGCAAATAACATCAATCAGACTGTGCTTCTACAGTTATTAGACGAGAAAAGAAACAGTCCAAAATCTTACCCTGGAAAGTACAGCGCGTTGTACTTCGTGTGTGGGAATATAATATTGACAATCTGAACAATGCAATAATTTTCTTCTTTGTTTATCAAAAATTTAAACATAATTATTTTATTTATATATGATAAAAATTGGATAAAATTTTATTATATTTTATTATTTTTATTGTGTATGATTGTATCTATTCAGAAACGAAACATTCCTTGGCAATGGAGTGGCTCTCCAGACCCCTTTCTCATCCACTACAGGAAGTGGAGCGACCTTGTGACCTCACTGAAGCCCACTCTCAAGAAAGCTTAGACGTTCTGGAAGAAAAATATTGAAGAGATAGCGTTCTACGTGACAAATAAATTATGAGCATCGGACGGAAAAGAAGTAATGGAGCATGGGTTGTGTGACATGCAATGAAAAGACTTTCAGCGTTGAAATTACGAATATTCAAGATATTGGACCTTATTCATAGGCTGTCAACTTCTTAGATGGAGGAGACGTCTTCACAAAAAGAATATACTATGAGTTTATTATATGCCGACAACGTAGCTTTGATTTTATATATGGTGTAGTCAAATAAATTGGCCGAAATAAACAGACAATGAAATTGTTTTGTAATCGTAATATATGAGGACCTCCAAAATACATTTTACGTTCATCTCACTAACTCCACCCGAATAATACAAAAAATGAAGTGGGAGTCAGTGTAAAGCAGTAATTACTGCTTGACTCTTGTCCAACATTCGGATTTCTGACACGATACTTAGCATGTTGTAAAAGAACATGTAGGGAAGACGGATCAAGCTTTCGCGCAGGGCAGGTGAAATGAAATTAGCCAATATCTCGAATGATAAATGTTAGATCATTTCTTCTGATATACCATGGAAGCTGGACTATGCTTCTTATTTATTTTTTGCTGCTTCCTTATCAAGAGGTCAACATTGTAGTTTTCTTACCGGTAAATAAATTTTACAAAAGATAAATAGTTTAATAACCCTAGTAACAAAAAATTAATGTATACCTCTTTGAGATTTTGATTATTCTTCATGATAATTCACAAGAGTTCTTTTGTACATCGTGATATATAACTTCTTAACTCTTAAGAAGTTCTCTTTCATTGTTTTCAATTCCATGAAAGTGGAAAAATGGTCTCTGAGTGGCTTTTTGTAAATAAGTAAAGGGAAAAGACCTAAGTAAAAAAATAAAGGAAGACCAAAAAATTAGAAAATAGAGACTTATTTATAACTTAAAAGCTTTTAGCATTTTCAAAACGAAAGAAAAATGGGTTAACTACTCTCGCAGTGAACGTGGCAATGATAATGCTTCTTTTTAATTAAATGTTTGTATTTATCTTCTACTTAATTAATAAATACTATCTACAAACAAATATTAATGTATTACCTAACTTTCAATGTTTCAAATATGGGGGAATACTTACCTTAGCCAAATATTGCGTAATCCGAAACACGTCTTTCCTCCAATAGAAACTATTTTCCTGTGATTTACTCGCAAAAAAACTAACATAATTTCTTTCATGTCGTAAAAGATGGTTTAGTGAGCAAATCATGAGAAATATTTTTAAACGCTTAACTAAAAAAGTATAAAAAGATAAGAAAAAATAGTGTGGCACGGTCTCCCCTATCAATTCTTTCTCTGGTCAAAACTGCCGGAGCGTGGTGGACTATTTCCTTGCGACTAACGAAAGGAATGACAGCTCTAACTCAATGAACCCCAATGACATGAGAATCTGTAGTGGGACGGTATAAAATTTTGTTCTAAAATTTCTACTGTTTTCATTTCACATCATAATTGAAATTTATGCTGCAAGGAATGTAAACTAGACTACTCTTGTGCACTGACGATATTTCCAACGTGTCATCATGCACCAAACAAGTAGATTTTTTAAATTTAGATTTCTCAAGAGTTTTCAACAGTTGATCACAATTTAATATTTCGTAAACTTAGGTTGATTGGGATTAATGTCAAATTACTGAATTGGTTGGAATCTTATTTATTAAATAGAGTACTAATTGTAAGAGTAAACGGACACTTGCGGACCCCTCTAGTGTACCGCAGGGGTCTCATCTAGGGCCTCTTTTATTTACTTTGTTCAGTAATGACATAATCTGTAACATTAAATATTCACAAATCCTATTCTACATAGGTGACGCAAATTTTCTTTATATAATTAACTTTATTCTTTTGACTTAAATATAAATAAATGTAATGTACTAGGCTCTTGATAACTCTTTTACAGGATTGAGTATGGAGAGAGTCAATTCGATTTGTGATCTAGGAGTCATTGTTTTGAATTTAAATGTACATGAATTTATCAATGAATTTATTGATTTTAATAAAAGTAAATCCGTCTTGTACTTTATCACGCCATTGCTGTAGTACTTTTAAAATAACTTATAACAATTTCAAAAACTATTTTCTTGCATGATTGTTGTGTCTTATGGCTCATATTAATTTAGTTTTATGTATACTCAACTTTGGAACGGTTGTGTACATTAATTCTGTAGCCCCATCCTGGCCCGGGTTTTTCTCCGTTTTTCCTTCGGGTAGAGGCGGATTTATTATACAGGTTCTCTAGGCTTTGTCTAGGGGCGTGTTTATTGAAACAATAAATCGTGAATTTAGTGGTTTTTTTTCAAATCTTATGATTTTTAAACACTATACTCAGAATAATCTATAGTTCGATAATAACTTGTACATGTAACTTTTTGCGTAAAATTACAATCATATTGACATTCTATTAGTATTATAACTCNNNNTCTTATCTAGGAACTTTTGCTGAAATTTTTGAATCCGCCTCTGCCTTAGGGCCCTTGATCGGAATTGATGGGATGGTCCCTTGCTTGCTTCCGGAGAGTAAATTAGTTTATTGACCTCCACGTGGTCATACGCAGTTTGTACTGTTTTTTCGACAATAAATTTATTTATTTCATGTAAACATGATTGTATCTAAAGCACTTAATACTCTCGGATTTCTCATTCAATGATTTTATAATTATTAATGCCATCACTTATTTATACAAAACATTTGTCTTATCTGTTCTAAATTACGACCCATCGATATCAACTCCATTTACAATGACATTCATAATCTAAGTCTGTTCAGCATCAATTCTTTAGATATGCATATTATAGACTTGGCCAAGCTATCAGATTTGACAATCATAATTATACTGATATTGAACGCAAACTAATCACTAGTGTCAAAATTGTCACATTATTATAAATATGCCCGACTTGTGCGACGCATGTTATATACAGACATAGAATGTGATGAACTTACAGATTTGTTTTCTCAACGAACTCTAATTATGAATTCCGAAATCCCAGATGCCTCTTAAATCACTATACTAATAAAAATTACTCTTTTAATGTGTCTAGTAATAGATTAAAAAGGTTTTGGAATTAACTATCTCTAAATTTGAGACAATGTGTGAGATTGAGAATTTAACCGTGTGTTGAGGTCAAATACGACATTATATGAATAATGATAATGTTTCTACTAATTTATTTACATAATTATTTCCTGAAATATTCTAAATTGCTTGTATTCATTTCTGTATATCTGTGATTTTACGAATACTCGTATTTTGTATTATTTTATGTGTTTCATGTGTAAAGGGCAACTATTGATTTTCCAAGGGCAGTCCATTGATCTAACAATAAACTAAAACCTTCACCACATAGAAAGATCTACGCTTATATGATACAACAACCTTATTGAGAAATAGTGGCTCATTAGTATGAATGTCTTCGTGGAATATTCTCCACATGAGAGTGTTCCACTGAGGTGGTCTTGGAATGGGAAAACATTCCCATCCCGTTCATGTTATTTCTTTTTAGTGATTCAACATTTTTTTATGAATGGTAGCTGCGAGTCGCTCAACAGATGGTCGAATTTCCGTCAGTTGCTTCCAATAATGTTTCCTAATGTTTTAGGTACTGAATATTTGCGGGAAGTTCGAAGAAACTGCCCGTCACATTATCCGGGACTGTGAGGTCTTGGAGCAAGAAGGAGAGGGTTCTTTGGCGACCATTCGCCAGGTCAAAACTACGGTCCTGACACCGATAGAAATGATGCTGCATAGAAATTTCGGAGCTGCATAATGGGTTATTCTTTATGGTCTATGGGGATAGACCAGTTTAAACCCATCTCTAATCTCCTCGTCCAAACTAAGTAATTAACTAGATACAGAATATAAGTTCAAGTGGACATGAAATGTCATGTATCCTGAAATAAATACATATAGTTGTGTCGATCACAATAAAGTACATGATTGTAATGAACGGAGTTTAAATTATTATTTTCGCAACATCGACCTATTCTCTGGATTTTTACCTATTATCTATTTCATTTTGTAAAGTTCGAAGGTCACATCACAGAAAGTGTTTAGTATCATTCTACAAAATTCTAAAATGAATATCTTATGTAGAGTGAATATCATTCTACAAAAAATTATATTGAATTTTGAATANTTCGATTTTTTTTTTTTTTTTGTAAATCAAATGATTTTAGAGGTACTCGAATCGCAATTTTCGATATAGAATTGAATATTAAAAACACAACAACAACAACAACAACAACAACAACAATGACAAGCTATAACAATAAGTTATTTCTGGATCATTCGTTGAAGTTTGATGACTTTCATATTACAGTCTTGATCTCTTTCCTGATATTATGTTCTAGACTGGCATTAGTCACTATCATTATGTATCCTTGTAAAGCATTCCTGTTGGTAAAATCCCATAAGGCTGCATTGTAGTACAGAGGATTGGTGGGTAAATACTCCGCACACTCGTCTTTTGGAGATTTTCTCCCCCTTGTAAAAAAAATAGGTTGTTCAGCCTTCTTGTAAACTAATTTATTTGTATCTTAGTAGATGTTTCTGTTGTCTTCCTTCGAACCTGTGGTTCACGAATGGGGTACAAGGAGCTCATACAAGACACACACACACACTGCAGATTTGAATTATAATTTTTGCGTATTACATGCAAAAGCGATACAACGCAATCGCATTACCGGTACCTCCATTTACAGCTAGCCTCTAATGTTATTAACGCTTTGAGGAGGCAGTAGGCGACGTCTTTCTTTATGGGAATTTTGCCTGCTTCACAAAGGATGGGACGGATTGAGACTTTCCAAATTTGTCTTTTCTACTTGTCATCTATAGACGACAAGCGGATTTCTAATAATTTACGGGATGCCGTTTTACTTTCCTTCCATGCGTTGTGTAGTCTCTATGTACGTTGTCAGCTGTTTGTTGTCGCACTAGCATAGGCTTTATTTAATCGAACTCGAATTAAGAAGTAGACCTCTTTAGGACTGAATTAAAACTCTTGATTGGGATTTTGTTACAAAATCTTCATACATTTGTTGTTTGTTCAATATGTCTGCATTAAAAATACATTTTCATGAATTAATTGATTTGTATCTTTAAAAAATTCTGATTTTGTCATGAAATACTTACTCTTTAATATGCTATTTTTTAAAAAATTCAAAATTTGGTCACCATTTAATAAATGTTAATTATCCATTTGAAGAGTTGATGTATTTTTATTAAAAGATAATATTTATGCAATTTGAGATGTAAAACCATAATTTTCAAACAGAAATTTCTCTCCGGTTTGCCCCCACCCCTTTATTACGGTCTAGATTCGCCACACCACTCCTGTATAGGCAAATTTTCACCGAAGTGTGGGTCGTCTAAGGGCAGTCACCAACGCGGCAAGACCTGATCGTCGCGCCATATGCGGTGAAGTTAACAACCGTTAGGAGTTGAAAATTATGAGTAATTACCACTCCACGAGATCATATTATTTGAAGCGTCGACACGTACGTATTTTTACTTTAATCAAGAAACTTATTATGCTAACGGAAGATTTAAAAGAACTGAATTTGAAGTATTTCAAAGACCTGAATTTGAAGTATTTCAAAGACCTGAATTTTTACAGTTTGAAGAATATTTACAATTTTTACATTACAGTACAGTGCATATTCGAAGTTTATGAAAAAAATTGAGTACAAATCGTATGGAAGCTCGACGCACACAACCTTAGTATTAAAAGAAAGATTATATATTCCGCTGAGAAGTATATTGCAACTAGTGATAATGCTGGATTGTAGTTTGAGATTGTTGTGCGCATGCCTGCCCAGCAGTTGCACGTAACATAGCATAACATCCGTCTGCAAGAGACGCAGTGCGTGTGAGAGAAGCAGCTCATTGCCCTCGCGAGTACCTTCTGCTGTCATTGAGCTTAGCTTGAAGGGGGGATGAATGAGCGCGTAGTCTCTTATCTGCCGCTGATAGCACTCGATGAGGACGCACGTGCACTATTATACGATGCACGGCGTAAGACACGGCGCGATGTGGTAGGACAAGAGATCCTGTTAGGTCTATTGATTCCATTATCATTCCTTTTAATCGACATCTTAGAATAAAATATCAGGGGACCGAGCTACACTCGGAATTATACATTATAAAAATAATTTTCAGTAATTTTTTAATAAATGAATCTACAGACATTTTTTCATAACTAATTTGCGAGTTAATTTAATTTGTGAAAAATATATTACAACAAAAATTGTTATATATTTGTTTCTTTTACTTGAAGTGTTATTTTACTAGACGACAGAGCAACGCTCGCCTTTAGTCAATGTAAGAATATTTTCAAGTGAATTTTTAATAAACAAATTCTTATTTTACCGATGAGTTTTTATTTCTTATAATTCCGATACTTATGACTATCCTGGTGTCAGGAGCGGCGCCTGAGCTACTGCAAGACGTGTCGTTTCATAGTCATCGGTAGCGAGTGTTGTGCATTGCTTCGGCGTAAAACATTTCACAGAACAGTCAATTGTCATGAACTGCGCTTAGCGGATGTATCTCAGAAGGGAAGAAACTGTGTTTGTTCACAGACCAAAACCGATTTAAACTTTGTTTATTGTCCGTAATTTTAGGCGGTAAAATTAAATGTTTGCCACTATTTTTACAAATTATAAATTTCACAAGTTATTTAATGTACTTTAACTGTTTATAATGTTTAAAAGATCTTGTCAACATACAAGTAGTTGACGAACACAAAATAAAACGGAAATGAGAGATCGTCTTGATAAACATTTAAATACATCACAATTTAAATCTATCACTGGAAACATTTAGAACAATTAGATAACAGAAAGGTCTGAAAATTGATCTATTAAAAACTTTATTAACGGATAGTCAGATTACTGGAAAGTTTAGTAAGTTAACTCAATTTCCATAAAGATAATTCTATAAATGAAATTTTGGGTGACTGAGCGCCTCTGAGTGATAGTAGTGTTATTTCAGGAACACTGTGATTTTGCATTTTCACTACTCTCCACATTGTGCGCTTTTAATTTCCATTACCAAGCTCAAAATGGTATTAGAAGGATTTTTCATCTCGTCTTTACGTAGAACCAAACTATATTATTAATTTAAGATATCAACTATATTTAAACCATTTTGCTTCCGGAGTTCTTGACATTTTCATTCACACAACGTAAACTTTTAAGTTATATACTCTCTAGATTCCTCAAGTATTTAATCAGTCATCAATATTCTGAATATGTATAGTGGGTGGCCAAGTATATCACACGTCTCATGAATATTAGTTGTAAATTTATATTTCTAATTGTCTGCTGATATGAGGTACCATGTGGTTTACCGTTTCGGTCGATGCTCACTCAGTCCCTCGAGTCAGGAAGGAGACCACGAGTCAACATATAATTTAGGAATTTTTGATATTTTTGGAAGCTTTCTCAACATGGACCAAGGTAGCATCACAAATAACATCCAATGATCCTCTCTAGTAAGCAATACCATACAAACTGAACATATGAAAACTGCTCAGTCATTTGAATGGATTGTAGATACGTGTCAGCTTTGAACAAGAGCTCTGAAGGATCTTTCCTCCTTTTCAAATCCGTACCGACTTCGTTCTGGGCGCAACAGGGTTTGAGACAGCGAGGAATGATCAGTGACGTAACATTTCCTCTGACGGATCTATTGAGTGCGAAATTTCTGTTTTTTAGAGTCATAGGATAGACCTCGCTCAGAATAAGCTCCCTCTAACTGGAATTTTATCGTTTTCATAGTTACATCGTTATAATAATATAAGAACTAGCTGGATACTTTAATATATAAAGAAAATTGAATAAGACACTATTTTTATGTTTTGTTCGTGTAAGGAAAATTAATCAATCCAATTTCTTGTTTATTTTCAGTTAAATACACATCACTTATAATTCCATAAACGACCATAAATTGTTTTTTCATAAGAATTTCGAAACAAAGAGTTAACAATAATACAATACAAAAAGCGTTACAATAATACAAGCATAACAATATTTACAAAATCAATAGAGATGAATTTTAAAATTTTATGATTAATAAACCAATTACATCCATGTCTGGAATGTTAGAATGTGTGAAAATAAATTCACTGGTGAATAAAGTTATCGTGAATTTACATCGTGACATTCCAATATAATACTTCTTTTGCAATTAATGTCTTGACATACCTAAAATTATGAGTTTTTTTTAAATAAAGGAATATCTTTTTCCTCGTCCCATTAGAACATAAAGAACTTATCACTGTTTTCTGGAACAGAACTCTAGATAAGATTATTTAACGACTAATACACTTTACGACTGAGAGCAGTATTTAAATAGGGCATAGGACTCAACAAATGAGCGTTGGGTTTTTTGATGTAGTATTCACGAAATCTAGGATAAATAGCATATGAGTTTATTTCCGTCTTAATTCTGTAACAATATATACAAGGAAGAAATTAACAATTAATGATATCACTTTTAAGGTAGAAATAAATCACTAAAATATCTGAACTCGACATAAATAAACAGAGTAACATGTACTTATTGTGATTTCAGCTTGAAAAATATATCTCACAGACAATTTAAATGAAATAATTGCAATTTTAATAGATGGTGTAATACATTGCGTCTTAAGGAGGATACTCTTATTTTCAAAAAAAGACCAATATTTAAATGACGAAAGTAATAGAAGTTTACTTTGATTTGTAGTAAATATTCCGTAATATTTTTATATTACTTTCATCTATAGGTCACCGGACATTTTAGGAAGCTATTTAACTTTTTCTCAGGTGAGATGCATAAATCACGAAACCGTAGTTCGGCCGCCATGTTCTTACATGCTCTTGAGCATTTCAAACCAGTCAAGTGAGTTCCTGAATATTGTTTCTTCTATACTATTAACTGATAGATAGAAATTAAACCATGTTTCTTCAACGTTATAATTCATAATGTTGTGTTCTAAAACAATTGCAATAAAAATTAATAAGACAATTATACTTCTCAGAGCTTGTCTCACCTTTAATAGAAATTAAAAGCCATCGGGTGACACAAAAGATTTGAATACGTTCATTGATCCGCGACTGCTCAACTAATGCACAAATTAGCATGTATACAAATATTTCCCTAAAGTGATATCTGACTTCTAAGTTTCGGACAACCGGATTGTCCCAATTCGCCGGACTTTTGGGTTCCGAGAAATAGTTGGCTGAAATTGTCCTGAAATTTTCGGATGATAAATTTATCAAAAAGGTTATGTGAGAATATCATTGTGTTCATAAAGGAAAATTATGAACACATCGTGAAATTACATAAAGTAATAAATAAAAACTATAAGGTTATAAGTATTTTTTACTCATAAAACTCGAAACATTAAAAAAATCTCACATAGGAATGTTGCCATAAATAAATAACTTATTGCCAAAAAAGCAGTTAAAAATTGCATTTGATAGCGTAACAACAGAGGGTGGGAATATATGTGTGTAAAGTGGTAGTGAAAATGCTGTGATTAGGTAGAAATAAGGAATATTACTACTATAAACATTATGCGGAGAGATTATTATCGTGTAATAACGTTAAATATTTCTCCCACTTCCAATCACATTGAGATAACACATGTGATATTTATTTTATCTCACCAGAAAAAAAATATTTCGAAAAATTGAAAAGACAATTGAATAGACATAGTGCAAGTCATAACCATTGTTAAACCAATGCAAGAGTGTCGTTTGTAGTGTGTAATTTTATTATTCTACTACTATTTACATTCATGTACTCAGTTTTTTTTTGCATTAAATATTTTCTTTCTATTTGTTAGGTTTAAGCTATTAGTTACAAACATATTATTGAAAATTAGTTGTTAATAATAACTCTCTCCAGGACACTCAATTAGTTTTATTCTATTATGATGCAACTGTTAAGGAATAATTTATATCAAACACAAATATGATATTAATATGGTATTGTAGAATAATAAATTGTTAATTAAGTTTCACTCTCATCAAAAATGATTGTTGATATTTTTAAGCTATTTGTGCTTTAATTATAGAATAAAAATGTTTTCTCATAAAATACACATAGATAGTATTACAACTCAGTGATTGCATTACAACTCAGTATTACAACAAGTCACTCGGAACTATATAATTGCAACATTCTAAAATTTCGAGATCTCTTTCAGGGTCACAGTTTCTTGGTAGTAGTGACTCAAATGACATCGTAAATTAACCCAAGCTATTTACTTATGAGAACTGACTCGTGGTGGCGATTATCGCGTTTTCCATGACCTCATGAGTAGTCTTCAGGGCGCAAAACAGGTTTTTAAAACTTTTTTGTTTATTCATGAGCTTCATGTACTTAAAAATGCATCTTCAGAGTGATATATAGCTTATGAAGTGTGAGAGAAAAAAATGACTTGAGCGTAAGATAGCTGAATTGATAACCCGAGTCCTTGTCATATGTATGAACAAATACATTGATAACAGTTCAACCCGTTCTGTTCTATTTTAGTAATATGTATCTGTTGTGAAAATTTTTTAACGTGCATTTCAATTCTCTGGATAGTTTCTATTTTGCAAATACCCATGTACCTAAAGTTGATGTTTTGCTTATTGCTTGATAATCATTTAGGGATAATTTTTCTTTGTTTGAAACTAAATTAGAATAAAGGGGGAAATATTGAGGGCAGAGAACATCCTTGCGTGGGGGTGTTCAGCCCAGAGTACAGCTTCTCCCCAGACATGCCACGATGTCTTATTGAAAACACGGAGGGTATCTCTCTGGCAACATTAGTAGGTTCGCACATTAGAGAGTCTCATTAGTTCCTCGACTCTTCCATTTCTATATTATGATACTTTTTCCCCAAAATGACACTTTATATTAATTTTTTACTCTTTTTGGAATAAAATAAATTATTTCGCTACATTCGGTAAAAAAAATTAAGTTTGTACGATTAGTTGAAATACATGGGAGATCTGATTCCCACTACAATTAAAAATAGAGAATATTTGGTTTTCGGATTGTTATAGGTCTTCTAAACTAAAAGAGCCCTCATGTCCCAAACAAATGATGGCCCACGATGATGAGCCTTCCCAAAGCTTCGAACAAGTTCCGCTTGGAGTGAAGTTGAAATTTGTTTTTCATTTTTCATTGGTTTGTCACCCAGTTCCTGGACCTTCCGGCCAATAGGCAAGTTGAATACAAGTTGGTGACTCATTTATGTTATACTAACCGTCCCTGTACAGTATCGCACGGGGGTTTGTGTTGTGTTGGGGTTTACCCTTGGTTATTAAATTATTGTTGACAAGAATAGTTCGTTTATAAGCCAAAACCGTGCTGATATATCTAACTTCGTGTGATGAAATGAAAATTCCAAAAAGCACATTTCACCCTTGTTCACCCATTTAGAACAGGAATTTCACGAAAGTCTTTCTTAGCGAGACTCTGATTTAAATGCAACATTCTTGCAAAACATCAGGCTGCTGTCTTTAATATTTTGTTTTGTTTTGATGGATGAGTCGTTCATGACAACGCATAGACATTTTCACTCCTTTTCACCAATTTAAAATTGAAATATTAAGAATTCCATTAACAAGTTTTTAGAAATTTGATTTAGAATAATTTAAGTTCAAAACCTGAAATGAAATATAAATTAGTACGTGATATTAAACGTATTTTCCAGGCCTGTAGTGCGATCGACAAAAATACTGAAAACATTTCTGTTGTTTTGCATCCTTAGAAAATGAATTATAGAAAAACCTCAAGCCCCATCTCTAAATAATTGAATTAACCGTGTCTACATACAAAAAATGGCGATGATATTTCAATTTGTTTGTGAGATTTTAAAAATAGCGAAAAGTTGAGAACTCATATTTCCACCTAATTTACCTCCTTTAAATTACTATCTTGACATTACTTCCATTTTCTCTACCAAATGTTCGTGGAAAACTTTCCAAAAATAAATGGAAATGAATCAGGGAGGGGGGGGGGGCTATGAATTTAGAAAATTTAGAAACCTAACCAAATGTGGAAAAAGGGGTAACTTTTGTTTGGATTTTTATTTACCAACAGACACCACTTCAATCGAATAAAAAATTAATCGGCAAAATGTAATAGCAATTCAAATCACACTTATGCGCTTACGATAGAGTTTAAGATCTTTCTTGCAGATATTTAACTGAGGTACGTAGTTTTTGTTCTGAAAATAAACCGTATTAAAACTTTCACGTACAATTTGATACATTTTCTCTCTTCATTTTTGTCAGTGAATTAATAATCGACTGTTTGCGCGAATTATTCACAATATTTACTTCATGTAATCGTATATGAAGATTGTTCTTTCTATTAATTTACAATGAATTTCTTCATTCCCTTAGAGTTACTCACCTCCTCCTAGGAACATGAATGTGGTTCCTACATTAACGCAAATATCTCTTATATTCAATGAGTCACAGCTGTGAATTAAAAATGCAGTTCGTATAAGTTTCTAAAATAAAAAATAATTTTATCATAATGAAACAGACGTCGTAATAAAATAAATTATTATATTTTGTGTAAGAAATTGTCGCATAAAACTGCAAATCTATATTGTTTTGTCATGTAAATAAACCTAGATAATTTAGTTGATGTATTATTTAAGAAATGTATTCCGAATACAAGACAAAATTCAAATGTGTGGATCGTATGTTCCGAGCTGTAAATACAAACTTCCATATCTAATCGGGAAAATATTTCAAATTTACATCAATATATTTTATTATACTTTGAAATTCATTCTCACTTTCCTGGTTTCGAAGATAATTTATCATATTATGGAGTTCGATGTTGGTCTTCGTCTTTGCTGCACTGCCATCAATACTTACTATTGCTCGTTTCACTTGAACTAAGCCCGGATAACGTCAAGATCAATTAATCAAAACCTTCTGTTTAATGACTTTTCCGCTCAATTACTACATTGTTAATGGCTTGTGACAGTGTCATTACGTTCCAAGCACGTAAAAACTTCCTTTCATATTTAATCAAGCTTGAAATAATAAAATTTTGCAAAAGTTCATTGCATTAACGTCGTTCAGTAATTAAAATGACAATGAAAAATATATTACATAAAGTGACACAGATTTTATAACGTTTGAAAATTACTTTTGCCTATCTGTATTTTTCTTATTTTTGTTCTAGACATTCCTATGATATACATAAGATATCATCTATCAAAGAAAAACACAATAAATAAATAATAAATATACTTAAAAGAAGAGCACTAACATTGTTATAAAGTAAGTTTCTCCAATAGTCTATTTTTTAAAAACAAAATTTATGTCAACGGTTCAAAATTTATTTTTCATAATCATTTTAGTAGAAAAATACTCCAGAAATCGAATTCTTTCAATAACTTTATTATTTTTTTATTTTATTTTTTCTTCTGAGAGATTGTGATGAAACATTTTCTTTCTAACTTTCGAAAAGCCACGCGGAGTTATTACAAAACAATACTTTCTCTAAATTCTTAACTGTAGCAAAGATCATGTTTCCATAATCATAAAGAGCCCCAGATAGGTCAAACATACTTCATGAATTTTAAACGTATATCAATTTTATTTATTACTTTTAAAGTGTGGTCGATAACCTAAGCCATATAGCATATTCTTCATGGGCTCTCCAATATTGAACATTGATAATACTATCTACATATATTTCCTTAAGCAACAAGAAACAGAGAAAGAAGGAAGTAAGTGATCATATTGAGCCATTTTGTATAAAAATTTAAGAGCATAAATCCAAAAGAAAATATATACTAGCCATTTAACACAATAAAAACTATTATCATATAAAATGGCGTCGTTATTGGAAAGGTCATTTTAGTAAAAAAAAACAAGAAAATGTTAAGAAGACTTTATTTCCAAAATTGTGTGTGCTACTAAGTACAAAAAGTGTATCACGTAATATTTATCTTCACAAAAGTGCTAGGAAAAAATATCATGTTTTGGGAGTATACGAGTATGAGTTTCTGAGTCTTGATGTGTATACAGTTAATATGAAAGCTAATCTAACCCATTTCAATGAAAAATAAATAAAAGCGTTTCTTCGGTTACAACACTTCCTCTAAACAATGCATATGAGAAAATAAAACCAATACCAACAATTTTTAAGAGGGCTCGGAACAAGAAGGCAAATAACAATCGTAAAATGCAAATTTCAATCAAAATCTAGTAAAATAAAATTTTTATTCTCACAAAATTGTATAAATGCTGCGTATAAAAGAAAGTAAACTTTAAGATAATCTTGAACATAAATATTAAATCCGTATTAAATGAAAATAATATATTTTATTTTTGTAATGGGGTTCTATAAAACTTTTTAAACCGTACCTTTTTGCTCGTATTTGATATTTATTCATTGAGATGGGTCCAGAAGACTTACGCATTCTTGTCGATCGTTTACAATCTTCTCTAAGCTCGTTCCTCTGGAGAATGTTTGTTGATTTTCTTTGAAAGCTGTTTTTTTCTGTTGTTTCGAATCGCCTGTTCTACATCCGAGGCCAACGCACTCGAACAAACAATAGACGGCATCTTACAACACCTTGAATGAATGAATGAATGAATGAATGAAGGATAACAGTCTAGAGAAAGGAATTCATCGTGTGTTAAAAAACGAAGCACATTCTTTCCGATACTGGTCTCATAACTAGCCTAGTGTAGGGATAATTTTGCATTACATGCACGACCTCAGTTTATTGTACGTGTTCCCCAATCGCAAAGTTTCAGTTCGATGACTTCCTGTCGAGTGAAAATGACTGAATTCAAAACAGAAATTGCATTTATAGAGGTGAACATCGTGCATGGGTAACAGGTGGTCTGCGTCACTGTGAACTTCGCAGAAGATCCGTGTTCTATTCCCGTCATTTCTGTTAGAAATGTTGTCTTGCTGGATCGAAAGTTAACTAAACTTCGGAATTTTCTACGAGAAAAAGTTTCCCTCCAAGAAGTACCACTGAACTAGAACTGGTTACACAATAGTAAAAAAATAATTAATTTTTTGTGCAGATAATGTTATCAAAGTACACTATTCTCGGATGAATTGAACATTGTTTGAATATTTGTAAAAATATATTTCATTCATTACCGAAGCATGTTAATTTTTGGTAATTGAAAACTGTAATCAAAGATATCATAAGACTTAAAATGCAAGGCTTGGAGGACCAAAAACTGATTCGGCGGGCGAAAATATGGATATGACATAGATTTAAATTAGCATACCAAATAGACTAAGTATTACGTTGATATTAATGTACAGTGTTGTAAAGTACATTTTGGAAAACCATATTTAGTAAATTCTCCAGGGAACCAGATATCATTCAAATAAGAGGTCCGAAATCTCACGTCAAATACAATATAACACCTATGTAATTCAGGATTTACGAGAATCACAGAGATACAAAATGCCACAAAATTAACTTCCACAATTTTTCCATAAAATATATAGCATATAATACGATGTAGAAGTATTAAGTTGTCTTCTAGGGCCCTCTTAAAAAGGGTTAGATTCAATTTTTCATTTAATAATCTCAGTGCATAGAAAGTATTACATCAGAAATATTTTCTTAGTCTTTTTTAAATTGACATTTGTCCGGTTAGCTTTCATATACTTCATACACAAATTGAAATGGTGTTTCAGAATATGATGCTAAGCATAATCAAAAGTTTCCAATGTTTGAGGGAGTAAGGCGTTGTGTCTATTGATTTTAAAGATTTGATGTTCCAGTTTGGAATTAGGCATTACGTAGTCATGTGAAGTAATACTTCCGGGACCAATGTCACAAACATCTAATGAGATTCAAATTTGTTTGGATTCTTATCAAACTTTCCTTAAATATTCCATGTTACATCGGGATGTAAAAGTAGAAGAATTAATAAATTTGAGTTATATTAAAGTATCCGGGCCATGACACGGGGTTCCTTTGAAGTTTATACCGTTCACCAAACTTATCTATTGTTCAATCAAATTCACACATTTGTAGTTGTAGTGCAAAGTAATTATACATAATATCAACAAGTATTGCTTATATTATGTATTCCAGCGCGGTATTGTGAATAGTATGAGCCATGAGTAGATTTTCTGCGCTCTTTCAGATGATGGTATCAGTGTTTAAAAAAAGATATTTTATCGAAACAAAACGTTGTTTTCATTGTTTTTTATTTACTTTACATTTTTCAATTGTTTAATGACATGTCAAAATATTTTTTATGAAATTAATTTAAGGAAAATGATCCTAAATATGTGACACTGAGATAGTGATTTTCCCCCAAAATGATAGTTTTAGGTATACTACACGGAAGGCCACATTATCGTAATACTAGAAAATTAATTAATATAGATGAGAGTAAAGAAATGGAATCTGATTCGGCGTATTTATAATTGTGATTTTGAGATTTTATAATTCTCCAAATTTTACATGTATAACCGGGAAGAAACTGGAATATTTTTCAAATTATAAAAGTTTATAACAGAAGGAGATGTGCCGCAAACTGAAGGAAGAGAGGGAAAGTTTAATCGTAATTATTTGTTTAAAAGTTTTTTGTCACTTAATGTACGATTCCTCGTTTTCATTCAAAACCATTGAAATTTTATATGTAATACAAATGTACATCAAGATTCAACATAGACAAACTACAAACACTGGTGAAATCCATTTTATCAAATGGAACATTATCATCTTCGAACGTATTGACTATAATGATATTCAAAAGTGATATACAGTAATAAGATCACGATCATGAATGCATTAGAGACTCGACGTTGAATGTACATCGACGCAGAGATCAACACAACACATATTCAAATTTCTGCCCGCCAATGTTGTGATGAAGCATGCGTCATGGGTGCCCGCCGTACGGCCAACAAAAAGAAAAAAAGGCGGGTCGAAATCGGGAAATCCAACTTACGACAAGTACATGTCTACTTTCGTACTGAACATAAGATTATGTCTAACCTTATACTTTAAACGTTAGTAACTGAACATTTTGCAATATTGTGTCACAAACCATGTTATCATACGTATGTCTGCATTTTTTCAAACGAAGAAGAATATACTTGAAAATTGATCCTTAAGGGTTACTCAACATTAGAAATTCATTGAAATAGGTTGTAAAAATGTTTTGTAACAAATACGATTATGGGCAAAAGTCTTACAAGGTTATGAAAGTATCTCCTGTTCCAATTCTTGCAGCATATACCTCGGAAACAGTTCTATCGATTTCAACGAAATTCGCAGAGAGATTGTTCGTAGGTTTCTTGGTATTCATTGTTTTTTCTTAAACAATACATCGACATTTCCATGTATGGACAGTAGTGACAATGCTAAATTACCAATTTTCTGAAATCATGTGTCGTGCGAAGGTTAGATGCAAAGTTAAATTCGGTCGACCTGATATTATAGCATAAAATATATCGTAAATGTTAGAATTAATAGTTTTATTTGAAGCGGTTCAAATAGTTAAATAGTTTTAAGGTTAACAGAATCATGGAACTGAAACTATAATGTTTGTATTATAATTTTAAAACATGAAAGTATTATGCTTTTCTAACAAATCGTATTATGTGAATAAAAATCACCCATATGACTTAATACATCTTTCAAACAATCCGTGGCATTCTCTCTCTAGACCGGTAATCTTACTAGTAATATGTGAATATCAATGTATTGTAAATATTATTCGTCTCCGGTTATCTTTTTTACTCTTGTCTCAATAATTGGCAAATTAATTTGTTAAAGTGTGTTCGTAAATAGACAGACGGTGAGTGATTGAAACGTTCAAAACTGGCTCCTGGTTATAAATAGTTATTTTATAATTTGTGAAAATATTTAATTGGCAAAATCAAAAATCCATTTTACTACGCTTCTTCCTATGATTACGAATTATTCACTTTTCTGGTACATTTACGAATGTTTTTGTAGATTCCAAATTAATTTTGACTTTTGTCCAACATAGATGTTTCCTCGTAGCGTATACTTAGAATAGGGACACGAAAAGTCAATCCGAGTTGATTGTCGGTAGAAGAAAGATGATCAAATATTAAGGAATAACTCCGCAAAATTCGTAAAAAGTTTAAAGACGAAGAACTTGAAGTCATTCCTAAAAGTTCCTATCTTTGCTAGTTTTGAGAAACGTAAATTTCCTCAAAATAAACGCAAAAAATTGAAATTTCTTTGCCAAATCCTTCATACCTAATGTAATAAAGGAAAAAGTTTCAAAATTCCTATTCAGAAGCAAAAATAGATTACCATTTCGTATAGTAGTAAAATATATATCATACTACTTTATTTGGACAGTTCATAATATATGCCGTGATTTTTTCTTAACACAACGTTCTGACCCTACATTGAGGACCTTCATCGGTTGTAACAAATAACGAAGATAATAACAGACAATAGAACACGATATAAATGTAAATATTTGCTATTACACCCGATGAAGGTCCCAATCTAGGATTGTATTGAAAAAAATCACTACAAATATTATGAACTGAACAAATGAGATCGGATGATATACATGTTACCATTCCAGATTTTTAAAAAATGGACGTAATTGAATTAGTAGCATTTAGCGTGTGCGTTGGCGATGGTTAAGCAGACACACCTCTAGAAGCAGTCGTAAGCAAAATGCGGAGGCGGTTTACAGGCGGGAGGCTATCGCAAGGTTTATGGTTCGTGGCCTGGCAGTGCCTGCCGCCTTCGCTCGCTGCTGCGGCGGCGGCTGCCGCTACTTCCGCGTGCGACGCGCGACGTGCGACTCTGCGCCCGCGCCACCGCGCCGCTTCGCGTCACTTCCGCATCGGACGGTCGTGCGGCGACGCGCCGGCGCCTGCCCCACGCGCTCACCGCACCAACACCATCAGCGAGCGGTGGCAAGCACGCACTCCGTCCGCCTCTCAAGTACATATGACTTCCTTAGAAGTATACACTGTATTAGTTACAATATTTTAATACACAAATTCCGAATGCTTTTTCGCTTTTTCGTTTGACAATGAAAAGATCAATTGCCCTTTTCTGAAGTAGAATAAGCTCTAAATGAAATATAAAGTACTCAAACTCTTTGAATGAAATATCCCTCACCCAAAACATCCCCCAGAACATCATCATGCTAATGTTATAACTCCATGAATGATTATGAATTTTTAGATCCAGATGTTTTTTGAAAGTAAAACTAAACCAGAACATATGGTTGTGTAATAGGTAAATAATTTGTAAACCGATGTTTAATGGTACGGTTAACATATAAGTTCTCCTGATAGTGAAATAGTGGAATGTTAAGTGTTTGTTACCTCCTACATGGTGAAATATATATTTCTCCGCAATCTGCTCCAAAGCATAACTACACATTTAACTGTTTTTTTCTTCAAATTCAATGTATTTTCAAACTGACAGTAAATAAATAGAAAAGAAATAAATATTTTTTAGAGAACTATATTCTATCTTCCTAATCACAATATTGGAAGACAAATATATGTTTGGTAAACTTTTGTTCTGAAGGAAAGCAAATATTTTTACAAAACAGTACGACAACCTGAGTTGGAAATGTGAGAAAAACTACTTGAAACAATGTATTTAAGAGTGTTCGTAACACTGATTTCCTATTTTTCATACGTTTTCCACAGTTTATTTGCAAACTTTTTAATTTCTATGGAATGAAATAATCAAAATGGGCACTCCACAATCAAATATATATTGATTTTAAACCTAATTGGTGTATTTCCAAAAAAAACTACTTCTGCACTATACCCCAAATACATACGTCGTTTAAAATTAAAAATAATGACTTGATGGTCATTTCTTAACTTGAAAGTAATTAGGAAAGAGGACAGGCGCAAACAATAATTAATAATATTTACATGTCATATAGTCAAAAGGTTGTTACAGTCAAAGAAATAACGTACATTAAATGACGATATAAATAAGTAAAGCAAACAAAGCCCCGCTGACATGCACAATCCCCTGGAAAATCCCGAAACATGAAGTAAATATAATAACAGTAATAGTCAGGCAATTAATATTTTCTCAATCGCACTGGTATTGTGTATATCACTTGTATTTCGATCTCGCCTACACTTGCAATTCGTTTTAATATTGAAATACTTAATTCATATCGTCACTTCACAGAACATTTCAATTTTGAGCTATTATTTTTGTAGGTAATTTATTGAACTCAACTACGGACTACATTTAAGAGACAAAAAATAGTTGAATTAAATTAACTCTTACTTTCTTAAAAACATTTAATCTTTGGTTTCGTTTACAATACTATTTTCCTATTCTTTTGAGCAAATTTTAATTGAAAAATATTTCCTACACATTATAGCATCGCAGAGTGATTATTTGTTTGTTTTAACGGCAATGAAGCAATTCCTGATTTAGGAAGAAATATAGTCATTGCTTACAATTAGGGTATGGTTTGTTCTAAAAAGTGAATTCTTGTTATAAGTGCAATCAGGGCGAGTAAGCTATCTCTCTCTCATCTTTTACAAGAAATGACATTAATTACCCATAAATTGACGATTTTTTTACTTATCTCAGGGGGAAGATAATGCGTCAATGAATTTAGAAATTTGAAATTTTAGATCTATACTACATAAAACAATTATCAGTTTAATATTTTAAACTTGACTTTTAGAGTAGCAAAGTTCAGTTGTATGCTTATATTTCTCATTGAGTTCAGTTAATTCTAGATGTGTATGAAATGTATGTTCGTCCATTTTAGATAAATAGAATGTTTATCACTTTTTCCCTGCATCTAATAATACATTTGTTACGGAATCCACGCGCGGACTAACAGGGTTTAACGTCGGGACTTTTATTTCTTTATTTTTAATTCATGTCTTATGAGACCTTCAGGTTCTTTCACCTAACCGTGACTTGGGTAAGGGAATTCCCGGAAGATGAGATGCTGAGTTGCCGAGGAATTTACGGAACCGGACATATATTTGTTGTAGATGAGGGTATCTTTCAGCTGAAAACTTCGCGTTGTTCTGCCGAGCAGTGTTTGAACTCACACTCAACAGCTCAGCAATATGGTAGACGCACTACCACTAGACCACCGCTGTCGGTAAAGCCAGCGATCTCATTCATTATCTAATATTGTGTATGTATACTAATGGATTTCATATTGATTAATTACCCAATAATTTATTTCAATGAATCATTCTTGAACTTACACCTACATTATTATTCATAATATAGTATTTATACAAATAGTATGTATGTACAATATAAGAGAGTTTCTCTGGAAGATTTCAATGATAATTTTTATGAATTATTTAAACTGGAGTAAAAAATATTTTATTGTGAATGTAATCTCGATATGAAACACACAGTACTTATTATTGGATAGACGAAAGTTAAAATGTTTCTTCACTCAATATTTACAAAATTGTGTTGTGAATTTGAATATTATGGATTTAGATATTAAAGGAATCATTTATTTGCTAATTCAAAGAAGAATACATAATTATTTTGTCCAGTATCCTCTAAACTGAATATGTGAACTAAGAGTAATACATTCTTTATTCATATTATAATAAGACGTTACATCTTCATAAACTTATGGAAGTATCTATGTCTGAAGAAAACTTATCAGAAATTATAAAGATTACCTTAACAGAACCTGACGAAATTGAGCCAGATAAACAATACATCGCGTACAACGTCCGCCAAGAATGAAGTGATGTTAGGCGTAAATAATGCGCTTGTTTGAGACTACGGAGAGTGAGAAACAGAAAAAGAGTAAAAAATAACAGTTCAAATAAAACAAAAGATATAAAAAACTAGGAAGATTTACTATTGTTACATCCTGTTTCTTAAAATACATCAAGCTGTCATTCCGCAAACTCTTGGTAATAGTTTATATGTAAAGTACGGAGAAATTTTAAAAAAATATGGGTACTGTCGACAATAAAGCAAGATATGAGATAATCAGCAATCAATCTAACGATAAAATGAGTTTTGATTGATTAAAATGTTTTATTTGTTTACTTATTCGAAAACAAGTAATTTGAACTCACTAGCAGATGACGTTTCCTGGTGCAGAAAAAATGTATCTAACAGCCTTTACTGTCCAATTTGAGGCATGAAACGCTAGTAAGGTAGACTTATTTTAGAAATAAGGTAAAACCACTTTAACTAGAAAAAAAGCGATAAAATAAACCATATAAATTAAAGCAGTCGAGTAATTAATATAATCGATTAGGAACATGACAATCAATTAACATTATTAGTCATGCTGAGAGTATTTCTTCGGAATGAGACTCGTATCGCTGTTATCAAAGTGTTTAAAGGTATTACGAAGCATTCGCGAACACATTCCTCGTGTGATAGCGATCACGGGAATGGAAACTTACCTGCATTGTTCATCAACTCGATTAAGTATTCAACCAAACTTTATTTTTTTCTTTATTTTAAAGTTGAAGAAAACTTGTTCCCATCTCAATATTGGATTTAAGGATGTAAATCTTAGTGGTATTATGTCCCCCACTTCAGAGATAATCTATTTTGATATGGCACTTGTGTCAAAGAAATGCGTGATGAACTAAAACGTTTATGCAAGATAGTTCAACTTTTTCAGATTTTCTTTTTCAAATGTCCTTGGTTTTTGTTATATGGCCCATCCGATCCTTACAGATCTATCACTAAAAAGTACTAATATTTCAAGAGGAAGGGAGCGTAATTAATATAACATCTCCCGATAACTTTCAAACTTCAGAACTCCCAATAATTTTCGAGTCTATCATCGAAGCATTCTGATAGGTGGGAAAAAGGAACTAAACATTGTGACAAAGTTATCAAAATATAACGCGGAGAATATTCCCAAATTAGCTTTTATACAGTCATGTTTGAGGTATTTTCACAAGATTAAGCAAGTTTAGATATCGGAGGAAAGCGTGACGCGAAAGTTTAGTGATTAGATTCTTGTGACAATGTCTCTTTCAGCTTCATTTACTTTTCATTTCCCATATAATCTCTGAAATAGCGGTTAACCACAATGCGAGGTTATTTTTATTATTATTTATTATGTGTTTCATTTTTCCCTTTTCCTACACATTCTATTCTACCAAATTTCATCGAATGAAAGAGATTAATCAAACATAACTGAATGAAACTTTAATACCAATAAGAACTCAAGCCTAACAATATGCCAAATTGATGGACCCACACTATATAATTGAGTAAAGAAATGTTCCAATTTGAAAGTATTCATATTCGTATGGTCTACTTATATATTTTTACAACTCCTCCGCCTAAAACACTTTTATACTAATACTTCAAGAA
The DNA here is from genome assembly GCA_002313205.1 of Laupala kohalensis. Lineage (NCBI taxonomy): Eukaryota > Metazoa > Arthropoda > Insecta > Orthoptera > Trigonidiidae > Laupala > Laupala kohalensis. The sequence goes on along the minus strand of NNCF01129947.1, from coordinate 343,512 downwards.
AAACTGCTTCCCTTGTATTAGATCGATGATTTCGGACGTTTTGAAAAATTTTAGAGTATCTTCCTAAAAATGTCGTGAGGAAAATACGCTTCTGGTTTTATTCACAGGAAAATGGTGAATGTCATTTTTATTATTGTCATAAAAATTCATTCGGGCCATCGAGATTCTTTACTGGGAAATATAAATATTTAATATATTAGACCTCATTCGGGAAAATTTGCGTTCTGCTCTCTTGGCTTTGCCTTACGAGTCATCAATGAAGAAAACAGATGTTTTTTCTAGATTTTAAAACCTATCGTATCTTGAAATCAAAATATTTCTTCTTAAAAAATATTGTCATTAAAAGAAATAGTTTCTCGCAAACAATATTTACTTCTTATGTTGTCGTAGAATGATGGCATAAAAAACAGCTTCATTCACAGTCAAGGATACATTTTTGTAGCAAATACAAGCAACTAAATTCGTAGTTTAATTTAAATACTATTAAAATGATTTGATAATTAATAAAATGATTTATTTACAATTGACAGTTCTCTTCTCTCAGTTATTGAAGAAAATTATCATAATAGCGTAAATAGCAATCCCAGTTGTATTTTTATTAGGATTCATATGTTAGTAGTACGCAATTTCCTCCATATCACAAAATTAAAATAAAGATTGAAGTACTCGAGAAAGAAAAAATAACATGAAATTTTAAAAATCAGGAATAACTTCGATTTGTCAATTTTTTTTAACGGGGCTTTAGGGCTCGCCAACATCGAGGTCATTAGAGCCCCGGTAGGTTTTTTTAATTAAAAGGTTTGTTGAATTTAATTCCATCGAAAATGCTATTGAAATTAAGTTTATCTCGGGTGAAAAACGTACTTTTGGGTTACATTCATGCCTAATATATCATCATTTTGGACATCGTCTTCAACCGTGAAATTATTCCACCTTAATGGCAATTATTTAATATCTGGGTAATAAATATTGGTAGTCCACAGACATTCAGATATTATTTCATGTAACTTAACTGTTTGCCGATATATCCAATCCGAAGTTTGCAACATTTAATGTAGGGCTCTTAAAGACATTGGATGAACGATGGACAATATGTATTTTGTTTTGGTAGATACATTATATAGTATCTGAGAGACTACGAACATTCACATAAATGTAGAAATCATAGTAGCACAATCAGAAAAAACTCTTCTTTTCTAAAGAAAAATTTTCATTAGAAATAATCTGAAAATAAAATTTGGCACATGGAACTAAAATAAATAAATAAAATGAATTCCCTATTAAACTAAAATTATTAAATAGACGAAGTTTCCTTAGCCTCATCCGTGATAACTAGATTTATATGACCCCGGAAGGAAGCACTTGGAAGATTGTTTAAGAGGTCATAAATCGTTCGTCACACCCACATATTGTGTTTTACAAGTAAAATTTCACTTTCGTTCAAGTGAAGCATAGAGGTTCATGATATCAAGTTCCATTACTGTTTCCTTCGCTTGGGACCAATGGTACTGAGTATGAACCAGGCCCTTCGAGCGAACACTCTCTTAACAGCGCAGAATGCTGACATGCAACAAAAGACACTAACTCAAATTGTCCGTGACACATTTCACCTTTATTCGAAACTTTATTCTCTGGGAGCAATGAAACGAGCATAGGGGCCGTTAAAAGAACCTAAAACGTAGATCTTAGGCGTAAAACGGAGTTCTCGATGCAGCGCACTACAACATTCTAGAACCAGGTTCCAATCTACTTCAGTGAGCACAAACCTTTGTAAAAGTCACAATTTCTTCCTTTACGATAAATAAGCGAGCAGTCAAAATGCGTGTGGAGTCGTAGAATTTTAGAGATGGCTGTGGAAGGCGGCGTCGCTACTCGTGACAATGGCGGCTGGTGTAATGACGCAGCCGAATGTAGGCCTTAAACCATATTTCCTATCCCACATCACAAACTTATCCTAGGTTGAGGGAATGACACTCCCAACATACAATAATCAATATATACGTACATTTATTGAAAATCTACATAGCGTGCATTTTTGATGAAACGGAAATCACATTATTTTTGAGGAACCTATTTTATCATGGTGCCGATATACGGAAATGATTAAAGTTTCACGAGTGAAATAATTATGGTGAATCACGAATAAACTACGTAGAACTAAGAACTGACATTAATCAATTTCAGTACGATAATCTACCAAATACACTAGTTTAACCCACGGAGGTAGTACACGAAATAATATTCAGCTCATGCTGCGTATGATAGGAAAAATATATTAAATAATAATATCGAGATAACTCATAACCGAACTGACTCAAAATGGAATTTCGCCTCATAATTTCGGGTAACACCGTCGAGTGGTTTAAGAAGAGGAATGATCGTTTCTCACAGAGCCTGAGTGAGATCGGCGCACTTCGGAGCAATCACACGAAGACAACACAATGGAGGGAATGCAACAGGTGGCTGTCGTTCGCTGCCAGATGCACAGATCGAAGGCCCGGGGTCTAGGGCTCGGAGAGGCCAAATCCCGAATGATGCTGTGGCCGCCGCCGCTGTAGCCTCATGTTGGCTAATACGTCCGCGACTGAGACGCTCGTCTCGCGACTCTACTCCTTCGGCGCTGCAGTGAGCCTGGCAATCTCCGAACGGCCGTATATGAATGAAACCCGCCGCGATAAGTCTTTATCGGTGGAGATAAAAGGTGTTGTAAAAGAGAGAGAGGAGTTTCGAGTTGATAACAAGAAGGTATCTCAAGCTCCCTCCCTCTCTGCGACGCGCGTTATCTCAGCGTCTCCCGGGCGCTAGCAGCTGTGCCCGCGTCGACGCGCGCACACGCCGTGCCGGCCAGCACTCGCGCGTCGGAGGCGAGCGAGCGAGCGCGGGCGGACGCGCGCTACGGGTATCTTCCACTTACCGTACGAACGCAGATACTCCTGTCGCGCTGACATGTTAGAGGGCACTTGGCCGGAAGACAGTTGCTGGCCGATTGGGAGGAACAGGCGACTGGCGGCCGATGGCTTGCTTGGCTGGCGGTTGTCGCGGCGGCAGGCGCTGTTTGCGACGGCGAAGCGACGAACGAACGCCAGCGTCGCTGTTGCCGAGGCGGCCAGCGGGGGACGGTGGGCGGCGGTGGCGGCGGAGGGGGCAGCGCCGTCGTAGTCGGAGGACCCTGGCGCTCCGTCGAGCAACGAACTCCTTGCCGTCACCGCTGCCACCGCCGGAGTGGAGGGGACTTGGACGGCGAAGGGAGGGGGTCGGCGAATGGACGCACGCCGAAGATGAACCCCGCATTTTGTTGGAGTGGGCGCCACGCCACGCTGCGCCGCGCCGCGCCGCGCCGGCAGCGACCCTCCTTTGTAATGGCGCGCTCATGAATTCAAAGACGTGTTGTTTTCCTTCTTTTGATCATACCTACACTCCATCATTTTGACTCATCTACACACGGAAATAATTAGGAAGACAGAAGATAATTCACGAAAATAATTAAAGTAATCGCTATATGGAGTTCACACAAATCATAATGGTCAATAACGATTTCGGAAATAGCATTAAGCAGGAATATAAATATTCCTGCAACTTGTATTGATTTCATATGGTTAACTATCAGGTCTCGGAATCCACGGAAGTAATCTATAAATCGACGGAAGTAAAGCTGACTTGGTGATGCGCTATATCGTGTTCATATAAAATATTAAAACAATTTCTAAGTTTCATTACATAATATAAATTTGACCTATATAATACAATTTATCGAATGATTATTAAGTAATGCGTTGAGAATAATTGCGTAGAAGTACATTTGCCATAGCTTCCCTCTCACATCTTAAATATTTACTTACTTTTACAATTACTTAAATATTTTCTATAATAAACTCCATTTATCTGAATTCTTAGACACACAACATGCACATCTTCCCAACAAATTTTGTTATTCCTGTCTTCTTCATTTCATTATGTTATCATTTCCGAAAGCCATATGAAGATAGCTCACCCATGAACCTACCGTAGACATGAGTTTCAGTGAGGTGAACAGTTAACCAAACGTTGTGTCTTTCTTATCATCCCAGGGGTGAACATGAAATGTCACATAGAAATAGTGCTCAAAAGCATTACATAGTTTGAAAGACTATCGACCTCAAAGAAGAAAAAACCCAATTCATTATACTTTCTTAATATTTTGATCAGTGCTTTTTTGCTGAAAAACCCCTTTTTGCTGCAAAACCGGAACTCAATTCATACTTTCCAAATTGAATGCGTAGGCTATAGTTTCTTGAGTACGATTCTAGAACTCGTTTGCAGTAAATAAGTTAAAACTGAAAAAAAATTGAATACCACAATATATAACCCAATCCATATATCAAAACAATTGTTAATCTAGTTTACACGGAAGAATTTCCAAAATTTTAAGCGACGAGCACTTACAGTCAAAAGAGTAGCACTATTGATCAGTATTGATATATTTTATGATACGGTAATAACTCGATATCACGTGACCTGACGTCTGACCTCAAGAGATGATGGCAACCCCTAGGTATCCACTTTTAAACGACATATCCAACGCTCCTAAACTTTTTTCTATCTCGCCTGCACAAAGAAAGCATTGATTTTAAACAGGAATAATGATAATACAAAATTAGGAACATTCCTTCAATAACTATACTCATTCATTACACAGAAATGAATACATTTTTCAATTCCAAAACGCTCGTCTGAGCTTATAGTTTACAGTGGTTGCGTGTTCCTCTCTTGGTAATTCCTCTGTCGAAAATTTGCTTTCTTTTTTCTTTCTTTTATTCGAGGTTTGTATTGAAAAAGGATTAAAAATTATCTTATTTTAAGACAATAAGTCATCACTCACTTTCAATGTGTCAATTTTTGTCTTTAAAAGTTTTTTTTCGTGATGTGGAAGTTTATGTTATTGAAAATTGTGTAAGTTTTGCTTGTAATATTTGAGATACATCGCACATTATTCATGGTATATCGATAGACAGATTTTACACGAATGTCAACAAAACTAAGAAATGAATAAAGATATTTGAATATGATATGATTTTTAATAAATAAATGTGTATTAATAGGAATTTATTGAGTAACTTATGTTGTGAACTGACACCCAACATAAAATTCAGATTATCACATACGTACTTCTAGCACTCCTATCTGGTCATGCGTATTGCGGAAAAGTGAAGAGATTAAGTTTTTTATGCATACTTAAAAGAGATTAACTTTGTTTTCTTAGTGTATAGTTCGGTACATTGTACTTTCGGAAGTGCCATCAGAAAGATGAAAAACCTTTATATGTGCCATAAATCCTGTTAATAGCGTCTTGATATAGAAAAAATGAGGTAACCGCGAAAAATTCCATTCATTACATTGAACAGTCGAGATTAAAATAATAACAAATAAGTGTTGGTATAGAATGAAAAGCACAATGCTGTTAACTAGTTTTTATCTTTTGGTAATTGAGGAAGAGGAAATTCGGGGTCAGAAGAGAAGAATTCGCCGGGTAATATTCAATATAGTATTTAACTAAGATAAAGTTGTCAGTTCGGAATTTATTTTGCAACAGTGACATGTAGTTTGGATACAATTACAGTTCATACGAATTAGGCACGAAAATATTTTTTCTCGGAAAATAAATTGAAATCTTTGATAGTATAGAATAATCTTTTGGGACCATCAATCGAAAACTTCTCGAGCTTAATTCACAATAATAAAGGTAGTAGATTATCATTGAATTCTCAGGTACAAAACACTGGTAGATAATTTATGGTTCATAATGACCGTCAAAATTTAATTAAAATTTGATTTACAAAATGTATGTGAGATTTTTATCAGTGGAAACAAATCTACAATAATGGGTTCTTCTAATAAAGCACCGAGGGAATCTTGAAGGAAATAAAAGTCCCTCGGTTCATGATAGCAATCATAATGCGTTCTCTTATCGATAAAACTAATTTAATTTTATTTGATGTGGCAAAGAATAACAAGTGCAAATATACCGTCATGCCAGAAAATAGTGTTCATTTAAATAAAGTGATTAATCAATAAAATGCAAGAATGAAAAATAATCCTATCTCCTTTTGATTCATCCTGCTTAATTTTTCATAAATCGACGAACCAATCTTCTTTTAATAACAATTAATTATTTCGTGTTACCGTTAAAACCTTTGAAGTTCCAGCTTTCTTAAGTAAAAAATGTATATATGTAAAATTTTGTATAATACGAGAACGTTTCATCTTAGATTTTTATTTCTCCTTCATTTCATTTCACTTCACTTCGCTGTAATCTCGCAACTCTGAGGGACAGTATTTGGACGTCCCTGGAAGAGTAACGCGTCCCAAATAAGTACACAGAGCAGTGTGCATAGGCTCCGGCGCCCCTGTGCGATGTATCCTCTCCCTCCCAAGTCCCCACTGGGAAACTTCCCGGAGTATGCATCCGGGATGAGTGTTCCACAACCTCTGCGCAGCATGGAGCTCCATGGTACAAAGGTCATTCCTTAGCACTTCATCCTCCCAGAAAAAATTACAAATGCTATTTATGAAACCAGTCACGCTTAGAAAACACAGAAATCTCGTACGGACCTTGACTGAGATTTTTTATCTTTATAAATTCGGGTTTTAGGACACGTCATAATTGTTTCCAGATTTTGATATGAACAGTGTTAAATAGTGAAAATAAAATGCAGTAAGAATATATAGTAAATAATAAATATTTCCAAATATTGCATTGATCGTATGTTGTTCAATGCAAGATTTATTGAAAACAATACCGTAAAAAATGGTGTCAGCTCGATACATAATGTATTTCTCGATGCAAAATTTTAATGCTAATATATTAGTTACACGACAGCAAACAATCCATGTTTTCTTAAGGCGTATTGGAATATTGTATTTTTTTCAATTTATTTGCTATCTCCTCTTAATTTGTCTGTTGAACTGGTACAAATTATTGATCGCAGTTTATAATATATTAAAACCTCTTGCCAAATTTACATCAGTGACACTTTAAACTGTTAAGGTGGTGAGGTAAATGGCCAGAAATTCTATCTGCTCACACAAGAAGAACAAAAATTTCTCATAATGCGGAAGTTCCTATACATCGTAAACTTGAGTAAGTTCAGGAGAGAACTGCGAAAGAACATGTTGAAACCAAAGAGAGGACAATGGAACCCATGACTTCATTTCCTAATAGTAAACATTTCATTCCAACGTTTCAAAACGTTCACTTAAACACTTATTTGTTGTTTTCAATAAACAAAAAAGAAAAGACTTTAAATCGAAGAAACGTGATGCCAAGCAAAAATAGCCGTTTTTTTCTCTAATTTTCCTTCGGAAAGGGGCAGATTTTTTTATACAAGCTCTGTAGGCTCTTGCTGAGGGGCAGAGTCTATTGAAATAATAAATATCCATTTTAGAGCTATTTTAATAGTTACGATTTATTAACAAACTTTTCCAAATAATCTATTGTTTATAAAAATACTTATTTGTGAAATAAATGTAATTTGCTTCCTTAAATACAAATTTGTTGGTATTCTCTTAAACCTGCACCGCGCGGTGTTTGGACCGCCCTTTGAACTTTTTTGCTCTAAAAAACTATAAACATTGAAATTAAGCCACAAGGGTCTGTGTATTCTTCAGTTACACCTTCACCCACCAGTTGGTACTTTTATAGAATTTCCGTTACTTTTTGTCGTCTACGATTTAGTTGCCAAGAGAATGTGCTGTTAGAGCGGTCCTAACACCGCCTTGCCCCTACTTAACAATAATCAATTCCAAGAAGTCGAATGAAACGTAAGAATTTGTTTTATTCCGCTAGATCGCTGTCAGTTCAATATTTAAATCATTTTACTTCTGTTATAATATGTGTTTGTTAGTCAATACTATTGTTTTCCGTGCAGATCTCAGTTATTGAATACTTCTGATGAAATTTTTCAGTGCTTTTCAGGGAATTGGAGCCGACAATGACTCTGACAGCTTTGACTAAGATGACGATATAAATTACGAGTCTATTGGAATAGAACTAGATGCTGATCAAACAGAAATCATTTTTATTGATTTTTATATATTCTTTATAAAATAGCGAAAGACAATACAATTATTTTTCCTGATTATTTTAATACAAATTTTACAATAAAAAGTAATTAATCTTTGCCCATTTATTTTTAAATGAAAACAAGATTGAAAAAAATTATTTGTGCATTATTTTCTACAACTTGTATATATTTCAAACGGTCATCACAAGTTATTTTACTTTCGTTAATTTTATATATTTTTCTGGTTACTTTTAAACAAAATTTTTTTCGTTATTTTGTTTGTTTTTCTGAATTAACTTTGCCTATGTTCGCGAAATCCTCTAGAAATCATTGAAAAATGTTGGGCGGTCCAAACACCGCTTGGGCGGTCCAAACACCGCCCCGCGCGCTCTCACGTCATGGAAAGAGGCGCGCGGTGCAGGGTTAATATTGTTACAATATTGATGACTGTTTCTTCTTTTAAAGCTTTTCTGGGTGTAGGGGGTGAAATCTGGTTATTATGGGGTTTTACTAATTCCTGAAATCCATACTGATCCTAGGCCCGCTCATCTTGTAGCGTGAGCACTAGGTCAATTCTAGGGATCTTATCAGTAGGAACGTGACATTGGTCTCCTTTCCACTTGCTCAGAAGCCACGACAACATAGAGCTGTCTCTACCCTGAGTGATGCTCCAAGGGTACATTTTAGAGCCAGTTAGTGGAGTAGTGGAGTAACAGTAAATAATTTGGCAAGAAACAAATAGAGACAGCTAAATTCATGACGAATATATTTTGCAAGAATATTCCTTTCGGTAAATATATTGGTTTAGATTTTATTCCATTCATCAATTACATTTTAGAAAGAATAGTTGTACCAAAATCAAAACTTCAACGCTAGTGAAGACGCTATACACAGTATATTCCAAAAGAAAAAAAGAAAAAAGATATCGCTGGATGGTTCTCTTGAAACCACCTTAGACGAAGCATTCGCCGAATTTCGAAGTTCGTCACTCCGCAGCTCAAACTGCTGAAAAATAAACAAAGATAACTCCGTACTGAATTCTGAAAAATCTCTCGGAGGTCCACAAACCAACAATGGAGAATTTGTGTGACATACTTCAAAATTCCGAGCTTTATAGTCTCTGTGTTAGGTTACAAAATCAAAATTCTCGTATGTTTAACGTCAAATAAAAAAGACTGAACTCGACTCTTGAAAAAAAATATTTGGTGGTAGTCTTGGATCCACCCTTTCCTAATTTCGAAGCATTTGGACGGGAGCCTGAATTAGTTATGCTCTTATGGGAAATCTTTTGTTTTCTCTTTTTTTTATAGTTGTATTTCAATTAATTTTTTTGTTAATCTTCAGTCTAATTCCTAGTAAAAGCCACCCGCCTCCATTCTGCGTCCTATTCACATTAGTCTCCCTTTCATACCAAATTTCATATTACTGGTCACTGTGTTATAATTTAGCTTGACAATAATAGCAAGTTTACATAAAAAATCGTAGTGATATTGTAATTTCTTCATCGTGGGTGAAAAATGGTGCAAATGTTTGGTACTTATCCAGAATGATTAACACATTAATAGTTTTTGACAGCGTGAATAAAAGACAGAAGTTTGAAATTTTGACAGCTTTTGTATAGTCAAGAGTCACTAAAAAAGGATTTTTCGAAAATCAGATTCTGAGTGGATTATTTAGAATGTATGATAATAGAAGAGAATGTAATTTTTCGTACTTTTGATATTTTCACTAAATGTCAGGAAAGAAATTAAAAACATCTGTTAGTTCATACATCTAGAAGAGGGTTTTTGGGTTTTTCGACATTTCATTCTTAGCCGGTGTTAAGGAATAGACGTTTGTCGTTAGGGATAACACTACATTCGCTATATATCTGGAACTGTTTTTTAGATGTCATCTTCGATTACGCATGTAAGGATTGGTAATTTGATAAACACACGTCTTGAATTTTTGTGATTTCAATTTCAATTGGATGAAAATATTTGGCTCATCTCCAATGGCTGACCATACCATAAAAATGGAAAAATTAATTTTTACTTAAGAACAAGAACAATTTAAGATTTCACCGTGGATTTTTAAAACGTGTAATTTACATCGAAATTAAATGATAATGAAGTTTCAACCAAATCCCAACAACAAACCCTCACGTACAGAAGCGGTCAGAGTAGGCTAGTCATGATATACATAAATACGCAAAAGTCTCCTAGACTTTTCGTTCCGTTTCTGCGCAACCAGACGGAGCAAATCACACAAATGAAGTATCGTACGTTACAGCATTAAAAGATGTGTTTGAGGTGTCGTGCTATTTCCATCTTTCATCTTGTCCTTTCAGAGAAAATGAAATTAAAAAATTACATCAAGAAAAGACGCTACTTGACTCATTTATTTGAAAAGAATGTAACTTGACTACTGAGTCCTGATAATTGTCGCGTCTGACCATGATGGTATAAATCACGGTGTATAGAATAGTAAGGTTTCCTCAAGCGATTTCTAGCAAACGTGAAGACGTCAGGGCAGACCCATCGTTGAATATAGTTTAATTATTCTAATACTGTTCTTAGAGTTGCGTTGCTCCATCGTCACATGCCATAATAACTTCCCAAATGCTAAAAGGAATGGAGTGGAATATCGTTCCATGGGTGAGTAAACATGGCCTTTAATTCGTGAAAATGAGCGTTTTTTGCAAAAATTTCTTTAATTATTAAACTGATGTTGTGGAAAACAATAGATATATCTATTCAATATCTCAGTTTAGATGCGTGTCGTGGATTATCCAAAGTAGTTTGTATCTATTTGACTTCGACGACATGCTTCTTTATTGACATGTGGTGCTCATTTGTTGACATCGTCTACGTTGAAATGTTGTGTCTATTAGTGAATTAAATAGGGATGTATTTAAAATAATTGCATACAATAGAAATAACATTGATTTGCTCTACAATATTATCATTGTAATTATTGAGAACATTTCATATTGTTCATTATTTGTTATTTCCACAATAAGCATACCACATAATAATCAAAACACATCCAAAAAACAAACGAAGATTTTGTTTCTGAAGAAAACTTTCCTTTTAGAAATCAGTGAATAATTCCAAGGATTATAAATATTCTCTTTTGAGCAAATGATGTGTACAGTTAATACATATCCAGATACGTACCATTACGTTACTTTTCCCTATGTTCCCGTACTATACTTTATACTGAAGTGCCAGCATTGATGGCATCTGCTTGGAACAGCAAAGCGTGGCCATCTTACCATTCCGCGCACTTTGGGTACAAACAATATTCGTAAATAGGAAATTGTACTTGAGTTACGTCATGCTCCATTGTGCTTTATCATATACTATTCGTAACTTTCTGAAGTCCTTTTACATTGTTTAATGCTATCTATGAAACCGATTGAAATTTGCCTGTCAGATGGAGACAGTACTATCTGCCATATTATCCCGGTAAATAAAGTAAAGGTAAACGTTCATATGTTAGTTTCATTCAATTTCTCGAGCGAATAAATTGCACGGGTGTAGCTAGTATAACATAAAAGCAAAGAACTGGCAAATATTCAATTTCCTATCTTTAATAATTTTCTGTCTGCATCAATTAATGCGTCAGTCAGAACAATGTATCAAACATTTTCACACCTTTTCTCTCATTAAAATAAGAAATATCGAAAATTTCAAAAATCATTTTTAGACATTTGATTTAGTAACATTTCCGTAATTCGAGATAATATCTCAATTAGTTCGTGAGATACTCGTGTAGCTGAAACCATTAAAATTAAGCGCGAACGACTTAATCCTTTTCACCTCCAAGCACTCATTAAAATATAAAATATCGAATACCCAAAGACCTGTTCCGAGATATTTACATTGTTTGCATTATTTACATGCAAATTTGAGATAATATCTCAATTAATTCGCAAAATATAGAAAATTCGAAAACTCATTTTACTCTAATTCATCCAGTTCAAAAGTTTTTGCTGCTTTTCAGAAAATTTGAAAACAAATTTTGAGAGGCAAACTTGATCATTCGTTCCTCATTGTTTTGTGCTCTCTCTCACAGAGCAATTGATTACAGTGACAAACATTAAGGTGAGATGCACCGTGTAAAACATACCCCATAAAAATCGTACGTCAAGAGTAATCCCCTCCATAATGGATTGTAACATCAATAAACCCCAGTTTCCCAAAAGAAATGGTACTCAGTTAAGGACAATATTGTATTTACCGTCTTCCAAGTCTGGAGACCCCGCTCGCAAGGATGCTACAGGACGTATTCTTGGTGTACTTAATCGAATTAACTTAAGTATAGTATCATAAGTTGTAGCTACACAAATCAGTGACCTCAATAATTCAAGATTCCACAATATTAGCGGTAGTTTCCTATTACATTTACTCATCACATCCTTCATACTCCATCTAAATGGGGGGTCAACTCCAACTGGTGTGTTTTACTCCCATGATCTTGTGTTTCTTACCCCCAATGGGGTTGAACTACCGCTTAGACAGCATTGGGAGTGCCACCACACTTCTCATTGGCTCGAAGAGCTATTCAAGACTAATGCTGACACTTCACTTGACATTGCATATATTTGATGTATTTGTGTAGTGTATTCGCAATATTTGGTCAAATACGCATTTTGACGTATTCACAAATACGACAAACAAGCCATCAACTCATGGACTGAACAAGTAAATAACTCAACATGCCGAATATGTTTGTACCAATGATCGACGTGTTGATACCGGAAGCAGGACATTTTTTCTATAATTCATGTATCAAATTATATTGCTTATACATAATTAAGTTTCGAATAAACAATGGAATACAAGGCGCTGTAGACGTTCTTTTACCACCTCGAGGTTAAGGGTGGTAACGTTATACAAACGGCTGAAGATGGAACAGCCTCATCAAAGGGCAAAGACGTTGGACAGAACTAACAGATAGAGAATCCAGGAGGTGAATACAGAATAAAAGAGGTCAAACAAGAGAAGGCAAATATAAAAGATATGATACGAACAGAGAGACACACAAACCAGAGAGAAAGAATCAATCGTCGATGGTAATAAGAGACCTTGAATCAAGGTAATGGTCGTTTGGCCGAGACACTGGGTAATCATCAAAACAAAATGAGAGAAAAAGGTACTGATGGATGTTGATAATTCATATACCCAAATGCAATGTTGCATTTGATATAATTCTAGATATCTTAAAACTTTTTCGTTATTCCAGTCCACAGAAATGTCCATTGATAGTCAAAAAATTACAGAATAAAAAAGTCAAAAGTATATGATAAAGAACCAGAGTATTGATAAGTCTCGATCACACGCGCTCTACTGAGCGAACCACGGTTAACCAAGTGTTCTGTTCTTTTTGTTCACGTTCTGTTCACGCTCGTTTGCGTTATTTCAGTCCTTTGCGACTTAAAACCAATAAAAGGCGCATAACACGGGTTTGCATATTGCCATAATTGAGCGAATACAGCAAATACCACAAATACGTAACGTCAAGTGTTGTGCCTGTATAAAATTGGTAGATTTCGTAATTTTTTACCAATCAATGCCACCTTTGGGGTGAGGGCTTAATTTGGACTTAAAAGTCTTGAAAACAATAATTCTCATCTTCTTTTAAAATCCAACTGCGCAAAATTCTGTAAAGAAGTACTCAAAATCTTCATAAAGGGGTGGAAAATGATAAATGTTTTTTCGAAATCTCATATCAAAATCTTGTTTTGAAGATTAAGTGTGCAAAATCATCATGCTCGCAATAAAATTGAAGATTTGTGGCTGCAGAAAATGGAATGAATACAAAAAGTTACATTCAGGAGAAATATATTTCCTGATGTACTGCAGTATACAGTGAAGTATATATTGTGTACGACGAAAAAGACGCTTGTAAGATACAAGTGACATCTCTATCACTTGTATGGCGCCAGAATGAAACACTCGCGTGTCGTAGTTCGATTTTCGACCACCTTTCATGGGAGGGCGCCATAGATATTTCCAAGTTGTCGTCACGATTTATTTGCGATATGGGCAGGTGATATACATACGATAATCAGTAATATGATCAAGTAGGTCGTGACTTCAGATGATGTTTAAAAAAATGAGTACCGCACACGATTTTATACGAGACACGTCCTTACGTATCTTCCACATCGTCTTCGAAGAAGTAAATTCAACTAACAATTTTGTAGACAGCCGTTGAATAGTAAAACCCAGTCATGAACATAAACAAAAAGTCATGTTCCTAGAAAAATCCCACTCAACACTCTCTTCTGTCAGAAAATCAAAAAAATTCAAAATAAATTTTCACTTGTTTATTAATGGCGCAATTCGGCGTTGGATCATCAAAAATTTTTACGAAGAAAATTTATTTCAGCTATAAGCAAATTTTACTACGATTTTGATTATCATGTAATCCTTCTATGTCGCTATGAGAAGAGAATTTATCTTGACCAAGTTACATAGCAGATCAAAGTGGACTTATAACGTTGGTTTTCGGAAATTACATTCTGAATACTTTGTTAATTTGCTAGAGAGAAGCGGTACGAACAAATACAATAACATGAAGTACATAAATACTAGCGTAGCAGGAATTGTTATAAATCGAGGATTTATAATTAGGTCATTCGATTGTTTGATCTGCGGAGGAAGGAAATCCACAGAGATCTCCTTATCTACCTTTTCCTACTCGCAATCTAGCAAACTCCCGACGGCAATATAACGGCTGTACGCAAGAGCGTCCTTTGTTATTGTTGTGACTCAGATAGTGCAGTGTGGTTAAGATAAAAAACGACGTTGCCCGTCATGAAAGACGAGAATGCACTAAATATAGCGTCACTATCATTCTATAATCATATCGTCTAAGTCAGCTGTACGAGTAGTACGTATATGCGCGAAGGAATGCAACGACTTCTAAGAAATGCGTGAATGGGAAGACCAACTGTGGGAAAAGGCGGCTCTACACATTCGTCTTTCGGCGAACCTCGAGTAATCGTTCGTCGAATAGCGAATAGTGTGGATGAGTTGCTCGCAATTCGTCGCATCACGAACACCGGTACTTTCCCGCAGCGATGGTCTTTGGAGACACATCAAAGGAATCCGAGCATAGGCGAATATTCGCAAGTGACCTGCTCTTAGTACTGTCCACATATTCGTGTTTTTACAAATACCAAGGATTGCGAGTATACGAGTATTACGATTTGAATTTATTTCGAGTAAGTAATCGCTGAAAAAACTAATTTTTTGGTAGTTTTTCTTCTTATAGTACAAATTAATACAATAAAATACAATAAGTGTTTTTAGTATAAAGTGTAAAAAATGGGAGAAAAGGGAAGTAATAAAGTAGTGATGGAGTAACTTCATTTATTATCCCCAAAGTAGATATACGCAGTTTGTAACTACTTTTTGACTTTAAAGTTTATTTGAGAGTGATTTAAACCACAAACATTTTTATTCATTTTATTTTGGTTTTTTATTAAGTGTTCTAAAGTTTCACAGTAACGTGTATTGACATTATTAGTATTATCAATTTTTTAGTAGTATTAGTATATATTTCCTGTACTTGGGATGAATGGAATAAAAAATAAAATGGAATAAAAACCAAGAAATAAAAAAGAAGAAAATAACAAAACTATAATAATAATAAATAATAAAGATATAACATTTAAGTGTAATGAATAATATTTAAATACATAAAAAGAGTGGNGAGTGTTTGCAACGTCAACAGCCAGGTGAAAATTGCGACGGACCGGGACTCGAATCCGGGACCACCTCCTCTGGCCGCAGGTGTGCTATCCATTGCACACCTGCGGCAAGAGCAGGATGTCCCGGATTCGAGTCCCAATCCGTCGCAATTTTCACCCGTCTGTTAACGTTGCAAACACTCCTCCGCCAGTACGTACTCGGAAGTTGTGAGTTACAAATTAAGTAGGTTACACATTATTGATTCTTTTAGAGTGGATAAAAACTATAATGATTATATGGATTTTAAATACCGAGAATACCGATTACTAAAGCTAAATCCATATTGAATAAAAACTACCTTATTAATGATTTGATTTCATTGATTGAATTAAAATTAGAAAATACCCATTTACTTTACTTAACATTTCACAAGTCACAACTACATACGCAGCAGAATGTGTGATTACTTCAGATTCACTCTCTATAACCTCTAACCACTAACACGAATATTCGTCGTTCCCAGAGCGAGCACGAGCTTGGCAAATTGCTTATATCTGGATTAGTGTGCTCGCTAATAGGCGAATACTCGGGAAATACCCCGAGCAGCTCGCTATTGCTCGGGATTCGCTGTGAGGTTGCTCGGGATTGCCGTACCACGAACGTGTGAAACCTCCGTAAGTCACTTCGCAAAGTTCGTCTACTGCGGCTAAGTCAAAGCAAACATATCAATTTTTTCTCAAATAATAATCCATAAATATATAAATGTGAAAATGTCTGTGTTTGCTATTTACGTCTAAACCACTGAACCGATCGTGATGAAATTTGGCATGGAGATAGTATACATGTCCTGGAAGAACCTAGGGTAGCATCTATTTTTAAAAATTGTGAAAAGAAGTATAGAAAATTGATTTTGAAGATAAATGTGGAAGTTGGGAAAATAATCTATCTTCATTGAGGCATATTTGCTTACTCTGCCCAACGGTTGGAGACAGGTGACAACTATGATCAACAATATTGTTCGCCTCAGAGAGTTCTACAAAAAAGTTTGCGATAACATATGCCTGCCTTTAAAGGTTAACCTCAATTATCGAAAAAACGTTTTTAAAAGTACACGTGTTTTAACGTTTTAATATATGTATGTACTTTAACTTAAGAAAGTAATTTAAGTAGGAAAAATTACTCATCAAATTAAATGGATTCTTTGTTTTATGCATTTGACAAAGATGAAAACTGTCTTTAAATCTTAAAATTTTGACAACTAGTTCAGATTTTAGGTGTTTTTAAATTTTCGACGTCGCCGAGATGATACCGACATCCTGATGTCATATAAGTCTAAATTCATCCCGAAGGGAGAAAAAGTCATTCCTTGCCCCTGTAAAGGTTGTAAAGGGAAAGAACAAAAAAGTAATTAGAAAGGAACGATTTACATAGGATTCATAGATGTCAGGATGTCTCAGATGTACTACCATTAACGTTAAGATCAAGTTCGGATCAATATTTGTTACTCATAGAGCTGGGGAGGGGATGGACAAAAGACGAATAAATAATGTAAAACGAATGATATTAGGGTCGAAACCACAGTTTTTGGGATTTTTTAGATTAATAATCGTACTCTTAATGGCGCTATGTATTTGTTCAGACCATATGAGGTGCACGATATACCTAGAGCGAAACACGAAAAATTATCCAAAATTGTCGACATCACTGTCGAAGTCGTAGCTTTCACGATTGCTGAGATGAATAGAGTCACTTCTGATGTTACGTCAGAGTTGAGTCACCATTGGGGGAAATGGAGGGGAGTAAAAAAGCCTTGGAATCCCTACGGGTGGAGTGGGAAGGAAGAGTCACGTAAAGATATTTAATCGAAAAAGAAGAATATTTGTATTTAATCCATAAATTTTGTTGCCTTTCAAATGAACAGCAGTATGATACCTTATAAGTACAAGTTCAGCACATATCGGTTAAATACCCCTAACTATCCAAAGGGTGCAGTGGTGTGCTACGCTAATAGGTGAAATTTCTATTGATTTTTTGTGTCTCACGACGACTTAACGTTGCTTGCTCAAGGGTAATTTCATCCCAGAGTTTCTTTTTTCTTGCTGCTGGAGATAAAACTCAAAAGGTTGAATACAATCGAGCTCTGTATTTAATTTGTATTATTATGATTTTTTAAAGTTAAGATGCTGTGCGTATGTTTTTACAAACCAGTATGTAACATAATTTTTTCTCACAAAATTGATAGATTTTATAATTTCCTGAGTAAAGGAAAATTGGTATTTTCGCGTAGTCGCAGGCAGCAGGCGTCCGCGTAGCCGAGCGAGTGACGTAGCCGCCTCAAAAAGAGTGACTCAGCACTAGAGGCCTATATAACTCCACTGCTCTCCGTATCTGCGGGGAACTGTCGCTACTCTTGAGCCAGTCACCCGAGTGTACTCTCCTCTCTCCTCTCTTGTTGGTGCAGATAGACCCAAACTGGTCCTGCCAACATTTCCTAGCCCCTCAGTTGTTTCATATCGACCCAATCCATTCCTGGAAACTGTTCTCGGATGCCTTAGCTAGTTCAGACTGACCCAGACATGTCCTGCTAGTGTTTCCTTCCGCTGCTCAGTCCAACTATCTTCCGAGTCTGCACGCCCTACTCCAGTACACTTTCTCCGTGTCTCCATCACTTTAACGATGGTCAATGTTGGTCGCTCTTGGGGAGAACCGTTCTTTCGGGGACAAAGCTCCGTCGTTCCGGAGTCGCCGTGTAAATTGTTTGTTAAAGTAAAATAAACCAGTTTGCCATGTTGGGGTCATTGCCTATTCTCATTTGCTCCCTCTCATCCTTCCATAGGTCTATAAGGGAATAGGGGAATTGCTCCTCAAGTTATGGTGCCCCTCCTTTAGTGGCGTGACTAGGTTAAATACAACGTCGCCTCACGACAGGATAAGAAAAAATCGGACAGTGCTGGGTAATTAGCTAGTTCTCGATAATATGTACTCAAACTTTGCACGGTTGTGTACACTCTACAACTCGACCTGGGTGTGTCTCTTTTTCTTTGGGTTACTTGGTCGGAATTTGATGGAATGATCCTTAGCTTGTGTGTGGAAAGTAAAATATTTTACCGTGCTTTTCAATGTCACATTCATTTTGTATCTATTTGCATTTTATAATAATTTAATCATTTGATTATTACGATGTGTGCGTGTACTAGCAAGAAGATGAAGTGAAGAAGATATAGTATAGTGAGCACTGGCCTAGGGCCCTAAACCCTTGAAGAGTCTTTTTAAAAAATTAGAAATTCGTAGGTTTTCAAGGTGATTTGTAAACAGTTTTTGCTCTATAGCTCAAAATAATTCCCACATGTTGTAGCAAAAAATGAGATTTTGTTCTCATAGCTGCTGGCTGCACACACTAGCGCGCCATTCACGGTGACGAGTACGCACGCGGAATGATTTTCGAGCCACAGTCAAAATAGCTCGCGTAGAGTGTGAAAGGGGCGCGTTTGCTCCGCTAGATAGCTCTTGGATGGCATAATTGGAGGAGGATAGGTCTTTCATTTGGTGACGAATGCGGAGAGGAGTTTTTGTTTGATGGAAAGGTTGGAGGAGAGATTTTTCTTATAGTGACTGAGTCGGAGTAGAGCTTTTGGAAGGCACGGTTGGAGGAGGATAGAATTCTCTTTTGGTGACGGAGACTGAGAGGAACATTTTGAGGGACGGTTTTTGGAGAATGGCTTCTCCTTTTGGGAACGGTTGCGAAGAGTGACGGCTTCTTTTGCTGATGGATGCGTCTCCTCATGTATTTTGTGGTTATTTGACACTTACAAGCCTTCAGCGCACTTGCCGCTGATACAGAACCGTGCAGCCCTGAGCGCCGAACTCGCATCGTTGGCCTTGCACCTCTGTCGCTGACATCGGCACTGACTCTGATATTGTATTGAAGATTGTTATGCGTGTGTGTAGTGCTGAAAAGCAAGCCTCAGTGTATTTGTCATGAAGATTTTGTGAAAAGATCTTGATCTTCTGCATGTTTTACAGTCACCGTTGTTTTCGTGAAAGGTAGTTTCCTTGGCACTAGAGCATTGGTTCAGTGAATACTCATTCTATTTTATTTCTAGAAAATGTTTGGGGAAATTAACCGTGGATAATTGTTGCATTTGAATTACCTCGTACTAATTTCTTTTTGTCTTTTTAATTTGTACTAGAGAGGCGATATTTTTGACAAACTGAGAAGGAAACTTGTTCAACCAAGAAGTGATAGAATCATTTCTGAGATTTTTTGACATGAAATGTTTCCTCTTAGCAATATGCAACTAGTGCAATGAACTGAGCTATTAAAATAATTTATGGGCTTTAACAAATACATGAACCAACAAGGATACATAAAATATTGTTTCGGTTCGTGGTTTAGTGTATAAGAGTATTGCGAGGCAAGTATCACAATTGAAAGTGTATTTACCTATTAGGACATTATATTATTATTTATTCATTTGTGTATTGTTTATTATTTTAGTGGATGATGAAACCTTTCCCATTTTTCTGACGTCCAACTATCATTACCAGTGCCGAGGCTAGTAACCGGGAAATTTACGGTAACAATGTAAAAGAAATATATTAAATTTATCATTGCAAATTATTTCACAGTAAAGGTAAAAACAAATTTTCAAATAGTTGTTTTGCTAATAAGTGTTTTGCCTCTATAACATTGGTCCATTTTGATTTCATTTTCAGCTTTTCCCTCCCAATCACATAAGGTAATCCCCATAATTCGTCCGTAGGCTGTGGTCTACAATCCCTCTCCAACTTTGCAACTTCTTTTCTTTTTTGTTTTTCATTTGAATTCTTCTCTCTTCCTTTACATTATTCTCCCCACAGTCTTTTCAGTTTTGCATTATTTTTCTCTTTGGGACTCCTTCTTCGTAAATAGTTTATTTTCCGCTTAATCCTTGTCAATTTCTCATCCCATCAACAATATCCAGTTCGGTAACCCTCTCCATTTTTCTTGTATCATATTATTGTCGTTAACATGTGATTTGCACGCTGTCCACTCGTTCATCATATCATCTTCCTCTTTCTCTTTTAACTTGACTATTCTGCGATGACAAGTAAAATTATAGTATTTCTCACGCAGCGAGAAAAGCATCATTGCAAAGTTAAATTTGTGTTTCATGCAAATATTTCAAAAGTAATTTACTATTATTGTTCATTTTAAACTATATTTAATTTTTCCAAAATTTTAAATAGTTTACGTGAGATAAATCTGAACATGCATAATTTAAAGTAAGAAAAACACGTATTTTCTTAACAAGTTATGTGCACGAAAGTCACTTAATAGGCTTCATACTTCATGCTGACTAACCCCAGTGCCCCTTCACAAACCATTTCCTAGGACTGTTGTATAATACGTTCCGAGTTCCATTGTGTTAGCATTCTAGCATCAGCAATATTTACACTGGAATTTTGCCTCACCTTCAAAAGTGCTTGTAGTTGAGTCAAGCATTTGTTCAAAGGTTTCATGCAACTCAATGTATGCTCAACTGAAGTACATTTATTGTGCGTGGAGGTCTTTTATCTACTAGTTGTGCCGCGCTTAGTGCACCGGACTTGCTTCTGTTGTGAACTCATGTTTGCAATTTTTGCGTAGTAAAAAGTTGCTTCACAATAAGCAAAATTTATTCGATCACTTAGTGAAAACTAGTTCCTAAGAGGGCAGACAAACTCTGATGGAAGGAGAAAAAGGAATGGTAAGTTTTTTTCAATATTCGTTATTTCGTAACTTCATTCGTTTTTGTATGATCAATGATTTACACCAAATTATCACTCGTGGCGTATCATTTAACTTTATCTCTAAACATTTCTAATGTGCTTAATGTTTTCCGTCCGAATACACTGCTTTCCAGGCATTTATACATAACTTATCGCACGTTTAGGAATTTAATTATACGAAGTAATGATAATGTTTGCCTTCGGAAATCTATTAACGCATACTATTGAAGGTCAAAACTGTTAACATTTTAAAAATTTAATCTCTATTGATTAACCATCTTCTTTTGTTGCTTTTGTAATTGTCTAATTCCGAAACCACAATAAAACTATCGTCACTCTCTTACACAGTCCCATTCATCACTATACTGCTATCTAGCGGACACATAAGTAAGTTTAATCGTCACCAGGGGATCTTTTGTTTACGTCACCTTTGGAAGAGCAACCAAGTATTGATTTTGTTTCCCGCACACTGCAGTAATCCACTTAATAAGTGATAATTTGTTGCAGAAAGATAATGTAGTTTGAAAGCAAATCACTGTTGTAGTCCAGTCATTCAGTGCTCTAAAAACTATCTCCCCGGAAAGTTTTGGAAGAATAGTGATTTTTTGCTTCCTTCGAGGGCGCTGATTAAGAATTTCAACTTTATTCCCACGAGAAAGTTTGGGAAATATGAAAAAACTAAAAATTTTACAAAATATCGCGCCCCAATTTGGTTTTTGATTTATTACACGAAAAAGAAGAAAATATCCCTGTATGAAATAATCTAGACAAAATTTCCTTCAACATACATTCCTTTGTTTTTTTCTAAGGTGAATTAGTAGCCTGCCAGAGTGTGTTGAATTTCTATTCCAGAATTTTGTAAATTTTAGTCCGAAAGATGTGGGAAAGCTCCCAAAAAGTTTGGTCCTTTATGTATTTTAAGATATTTGACTTTTACTTGGAAAAATTTCAGGGCGTATGAAAAAACATAGGAAACTACAAAAATTTATACTGCTTACTAGTATTTTGCTTATTACGGGAAACAGGCATTTCCAAAGGAAAATACCAATTACAGGAAGAAACTAAACAACATTTTCTGTAATCTATTCCTCAGCGTGTTTTTGCCAGTCGAATACTTTACCTGTTAGAATTTGTTGAATTTATGCTTTTTTTTTTACTTTTCATGCGACAACAAAGCATATTTCGAAGAAAATGTTTCATTACAAAAATAAAGCTGCAACTATTTCCGACAAATTACTTCCTTGCTTTCTATGCCTGACAAATAATTTTCCCGTTACAACGCGTCGAACTACAGCAGAATTTATCAATTCAACACGTTCTGACACGTAAATAGTTCGCTTTCTTTACAATTCTTCTCTCTGAGTTCAACCTCCTGCAACAACAACTCGTCTCATAAATTCAATACCGCACAACAAACGACCTAGTGGTTTGTTACTCATGTATCCACAGTTCAACACCAAATCCTTTCTTTGAATTAGACTCTGATAATATTCCTATAATATTTATTTATATCTTCTTGTTACTAGTTTTTCCCTTCTTGCTCTTACCGCATACGAACTAAAAATGAAGCTAGTTTTTTACCCTCAACATCTCCCCGACTTAACTCCCCCCCCCCTTTGGATATTGACTTATAATTTGATACACGACAAACGTCGGGTACAAAGACATCGAGACTGTCAGTCGAGGGACCCTGACATTACACGACTTCTTTTAAAAACGAAACGAGACTGAAATGAAATGATATGAAACAAAATGGAATGACAGCCAACAAAAAACGATCCCCCGAAATGTACAAATTAGATAAATTATTTTCATCTACTCTCAAAAATCTTTCTGGACTCTTATACGATTCAATCCCGTATCCAAAGCTCAAATTTTTACAAATACTCTTCAATAGATTCGAACCCCCTAACAATTCCACGTTGCCTCCATAACATTCCCTTTTGCATTCCATAACTTAACGACTGACATTGGCAAACATACTCACATATAGCAGCTCGCCTTAATGTAATATATATTATTAAGCGTAAGTTTTCTCTTGTATGTTCAACTCTCGAATCTCGTTGTCCTTTTTTCCTCTTCCTGTAAAATTGCTAGAATTATTTTACTTTCTTAACCTAATAACAATACTAAAATTTTGAAAAAACTGTCAATCTATCAGCATTCTTTCTTTTCTGGGGAAACGTTTCGAGAAAATTGTAATTGATAAATTAAGTAAATTTCTACTTGATGACAAACTTTAAATACTCAGCGCCAAAATAAGTGTTTCAACTTCTACCCAAGCTCCTCGTTTGATATAAGAAATTTCTTTCACCTTACTTTCATTGCTCGTTGCCTGCTCGTTTGTTTAACTTCAGCTTCGCTTTTGACAAAACTCATCATGACCTTCTTATCCATCGTCTTGACCTGTTGGAGCATTTCCAATAGATCCACAGCGCGCGTCACGCTTCGGACATTCTACTTCAACGTCTGTCTTCAGGAATCAGAACTCGTATTCGAACCAAAATAACCGATATTATGAAAATTTGTGAAAAATGCATCTGCAAAATAATTTCGTTCATCATTAGAGGAAGGTGGGATAAGACGGGGAACTTAGGAATTAAACTACAAAAGGTTAAATCTGAATTGTAGAAATTATAAACTCTTATTAGAAAATAATCAGACTTTCTTATCCTTAATTCAAACCATACAAAAAACATAAATAAAATTCTTCTTCTAATAATAACTGAAAAACGAAGCTCGAAATTCTCACCCGTGGGGAACGACCGGGCAGTCCTCGGGGTAATATGGAGTATGACACACTTTGTCGCCTCTATATTCACAAACTGGACAGATGTGGATAGCTTCGTCACCATCGTCTTCTACCCTGGCACGGTCACCCCTTTGCCACAGGAACCTATCATTCATCAGACTCTTGAGTACAAACTGTGACAGTACAAACATTCTGTATCCTCCTGCATCACTCTCTGATTATTTAACTATTTTCTTGGCTTTTTAAAAATTCTTCTCTTCTGTTTACAACAAATATTTATATTGAAAGAAGGAAGAAATATTCAGGAAAAAGTGAGTGGGCTAGATGGAATTCCATTGTATAATATATAACCGCAGCATCCCATTTTTACCTAACAGCTTTTTAACAAAAATAAATTTCCTTGAGGTAATAAAACGAAAGCTATCAGAGTTATTAATTGCATTTGGTACAGTAAAATAAACCTGTCTTAAGAAAAAAATGTATTCTTGATCTTAAGCGTAGTATATTTAATAGTCATATGTATTAGAACCTACTTACCCCAAAAATTAGATCAAACATTGGAAAATAAAACTTTTCTTATAAAATATATACTTATAAAACTAAACTTATTAATCACAATGCGCACACGTCCTACCATGACACTAGTGGCACTGAATAAGTTCCTAAAACGGACGTTACATGGCGTTAGAAGATCTGAATAAAAACTTAAGAACTATTTTGCTTGGGTTCTCATTTTACCTCACTATCCCATCGTACTCCACCTTCTCCTACTCATTCTATCTAAAATTTGTCTTAATTACATTACTTAAATAAAACTTTTTCATTTTTATACACTTGCCCTATAGCTTTCCTCCATCAGATTTTTTTTTAAATATTCTGGCCATTCACCTGCTACAGTCATAATCTGTATTGTGCAGTTTCATAGTATTTATTTTTATTTCAATCGTTTTATTTCTTCAACTTTATCTGTAATTGCTGAAAAATTAGATACGAGTTTACGACGTTTAAGTATTTGATATCAATTTCGAGTAAATCACAATAATTGAATTTTATGCTTACATTCTTTTCTCTAGGAGTTTATTGTACAAAAATCAGAAAAGATTGTTGTTTGAGCTTTTAAGATAATTTATTTAAAATACTCTTAGTTATTTTAACACTTTTTATTTATAAAAAATATTTATTTGTTCAACCGTAACACAAAATAAATAAAAATATTCGATCCGGTTTAGCAGGGGGGTTTTCCTTCTAATACGGTTTACTCTTCGCTGTATTTAGTGTAGACGAAAATATCACATTTACATAGAAAAGACCTTGATTAGGACTCAATTATTGGTTGATGCCAAATTTCGAAAGAACACAATTCACTCTTATTCAACCCTATCAAATCGAAATTTGAAAAAAATCCTCTCTCCCTGAGTCTATATAAAAGCAGCTTTCCGTAAATATTTCAGGTACATGTCCCAAAAGTAATTGAATTTTTTCCTCTGTGTTGATGAATAAGTGAGTGGTCCTGTCATTAAATCACTCAGAACTACGCCGATTAGATATTTGGATTGAATGAAGTATGGATTCATTCATAAGGGCATAATTTTATGATCTAAGTTATCTTTGTTGGTTTTTATTTATTTTTATTTTAATGACAAGATAATTCTCATATTTTTTATACCTGTAACTTCAGTTCCTCCACGTTTGATACAACTACCCAATATTTTGGAGAGACATATTCCTTCGTGTATTTCCGAGACGAATAAGTCATAGAGAAAATATTCTTTATTCCGAATATTTATTATTACACACCACAACTTACGCTTTCCGAATGAAGACAAGTTATCAAGAAGAGTTTTTTATTACAACGATTGATCTTTTTATGACAACAATCTTGATTTTATATCAAGAAGACTTTTATAAAAAGGGATTCTTTGCGTAAAGTCGTTTTCTGTAAAAAGTTTCTTTGTTAGAAAGTACTGAATAAAGTTTCTATACCTGACAAGTTTCTTACAACAAATAATTTCCATGTCGTCGTTTACGAAGGATATTAGGACTTGTCTTTTGTAGTACTTGTTTAATTAACAAAGTTAACTATTTTGTTAACATGGAACAGTTTCTCAAAATTGTCTTATGAAATTGAAATTTTGGTGGTTCAAAACACAACAAGACGGAATCCATGGTTAAAACGAATCAGAAACTGCTACTTACATAACTTATCTTTGATATTCAAGAAGTATGAAAGGCACGTTGTATTTAGGTCAATTCCATAAAATCAATTTATTTTTGTGGGAGCCCGGATTTTCTTAATGTATTAGACGTTTATCGTTTATACTTATCTACTATTAATAAAATGGTAACTGCTAATCGTAATATATTTAATTATTCCTCCTAACTGATGTACTTAAATGATACTGACAATATCTGATGCTGAGAAATGCAACTGCGAATGTTTCGTTTCAAACCGTGCAGTAATTGAAGCGTAAAACGTGTCCATGAAAATTCCTGGGATTTGTTAAGTCCTCTGATAAAGATGTGTCATACTGCCAGACCATCTGTATTGATAAGGAAACCATAAAGAGTACTATTGTTAACATTCCATACACTTTTATAAATTAACAGTCATAACCCGAAGA
Source organism: Laupala kohalensis (assembly GCA_002313205.1). NCBI lineage: Eukaryota > Metazoa > Arthropoda > Insecta > Orthoptera > Trigonidiidae > Laupala > Laupala kohalensis. The sequence continues at coordinate 316,664 of NNCF01129947.1, read as the reverse complement.
CTGGAGCTGCTAGATACCATCTAACAGCCTTTTATGTCCGTGTACAATGTTTTATGAGTTTTGTTTTACCTAAACTAGTCTTCATTATCCAACATTGTGCAATATATTGATATTGTTAATGCGGTGCGTACATTACTCCACTGGGGAACAATCTTTTTTTTGTTTTGTGATGTATGTTTCACTTCAGACATATGTACGTTTCAAATGGGTTGTGATCTAAACATTTTGTCAACTAATTAGTACAATTCCTATGTACTAATTTTTCTTCTCTGATCTAGTTGGGTAAGTAGATTTTTAATAAACAAACTTTAACATCAACAAGTTTTTAAAAATAAAATATCGCAGGTGAAGAATATAAATAACTCCTTCTCGTAAGCTCAGTGCTATGAAATTATATTGCCTAAGCTGGATTATTAAAGTTTTAATGAAATATCTTCTTAAAAAAAGAGAGACAAAAAGGCATCAAGATCCTAATGTACGTAAAATATTATTCACCATCACTACCAAACCACCAATATAAGTGAATAACATTTTTACTAGATAGCCTATGAATGGTGATTTAAGAAAAAAATAGTTGTGTAAAATCACGAAATTCACGCGTATGCCCAGTTAGTTTCCTATAAAAACTACTTGAAAACAGACACAACTTTAAAATATCCGACATTTATATTTTCATCATTACATATGATGTCTTGTCATAAAAACACTGACACACGTCAAAAACGTATCACCACTCGTTGTTTTCATTTATAATAGTTATATTGAACAACATTAGTGTCTTACGTTGTTGATGAAACTAATTGTACGATGAACACAAGGATGATCAAAAGATTGCAGGGAAATAGGGAGAATGGAATGATCGACCAAGTCGAACTAATCTTCAGGCGGTATTGCACCACATAATAGAACGTAGGCGATCGTACCATTATTTAGGTAGTTATCGAACACAGTATACTATAACCGATAACTTCCACAGTTCAAAAATTGAAATTTTAACGGCATATGTAAAAATAAAAATTTGATTTTTTTTAATAAAGTGCATTTGGTTTGAATTACATTGTCTCATAGTGAACATTAGAAATGCTGTACCATATGTGAGAAAATATTGGGTACGACCCCTTAACCTCACTTTGCGACGCTTTTTTGCAACAACATAAATTGAAGATTTCTTTCAAATCACTTCGTTACGACCCATTTTCACTATTTGCACTTGAGGATCATATAACACGCGCACTCTCATGAAATATTGTTTTCCTTTGATTGTAGAAGGATGCAATACAGAAGGGAAGGATGGAGAAGTACTAACGATTCCCGCGCTGCTGTCACTCTTGAGTCCGACTGATCTTAGAGCCAATATTTCAGATTATCTGCCCATATCTGTAAGACCGGATTGAGTACGATATGACTACAAGTAACTGACGCGATAAACACCAGTCACACATCCTTCTGTATCACAATATTCAAACATTTTTTTCAGAATCGTACATAACACATGACGTAACAGAATCAACAACAACCTATAGAAAATCTGAATTTTGAGTTACCTCAAACATTTTTTGTGGTTCAAATCATTTTCTTACTAAATATTTGGAAACGTATGCAATCCCAGCCACGTATGTAGACGAGAGCGAGTCTGAAGATTATAATGTTAATATATCTGCTTCGTAAAATTGTAGTATTATTCACAAGTGCGATGTTAAAATAATAATAATTTTTAAGCTATTTCATTTCTCTAGAATTCACCTCTTTAGAGGTACTTTTACTAAATGAAATATATTTTATTAAATGTATTTTTGTATAAAAGATCTTGCACCATATTCATTAACCACCGTTTAGCATTTATACCAATTGCATTTTAACCTGAATGCATATTATTTTACAAAACATTAATTGTCTTATGAGCAGAAACAAATTTATTCTCAATCAGTGGTATTCAAGATAATTTAATTTTATAAGATGTGGTTGTAAATCAAGATTTGTTCAACTGTGTAAAAATTAAGAAATATCAAAAATATTTGTTCCAATACCTTTTGTAAAATGTGTAGCTACGTAAATGACAGTCATTTATTGCTAAAAAACCGCTTTTGTTTAGACATCTTTTATGTATTTGTACAACTTTCTAGTAACATTTCCTCCGAATTAATCTAGAACTCATCTAATGCTGCGACATTTAAAAAGCGACAGCAACCGGAAATACGCACCATTTAAGTTTACAAATACTATTTCTGATACGTGAAACTCATTTCCCAGATAAAAAATATATACTGTATAATTTATCCTTAAAGTTTTTATTACATAACTTCTACATAGAAAATATCCTTCAAAATTTATTTTTCCTATACTAAAAAACATCCAAACTTAGAAATCCCTTAGATTGCGGTGATCCTCACCGCCAGGTAACAGATTAATCATGTTACGCCGAATGAAAANACAGTAAAGAGCTAAGAAAAGTTAGTCCTTATGCCTGTCTCTTATACACATCTAGATGTGTATAAGAGACAGGTCGGTAGGCGCATGAGCGCGCTGAGCTCAAGGTCCCGGGTTCGAACACCGGTCCCGTCTCCCATTTTCATTCGACGTAATATGATTAACATCCAAACAGTTTACGTCAAAGTGCTTTTAGTATACCTTCACACAAATGTTGGATGTAATGTAATAAATGACGCGTGCAAGATAGCTTACAGGAAAGGTAATATTTCTCGTAATCCAATTATTTCTGAAATGTCTTTGAAATATCCCATAGAATAATTTTTGTGATTGATATTATGTACGAAACTTGTCTGACTTATATCTAAGCTCTTTATAAGTAAATATTCCCCTGATTTCCTAACTCCTGCTGCCAATGATGTTATTGGCAAATTCCTCATCCTCAGCCATGCAGTACACACCTCGTTATCGTCTTGAGCCATCTGGTTGGACGCGCGCGCGTTTGGCGAAGGGCCCTCGATGTCTTGACGTCAGAGGACGAGAGGAACGAGAGCTTAGGAAGAGGCACGTGACGAGGTCGGGGTCGCAGGTTGGGACCCATTGGTCACGCCACCCGCCACCGCTCAAGCGTGATGGCTGCTACTGCTGCTACGGCGGCGTTCCCGCCCCCGAATGACGCTCACTTGGTTTATTCCACTGCGGAGACTTTCATTTATGAGAAAGTGGTAACTAGAGTACCATTAAAATGTTTAGGGGAAACCGGCGTAATGAGAGATAAGATTAAAACTACTCACAATTAATCCAAACTTCAGAAATTTAAAAACCGAGAACTAGCAATTTCAGTATATTATTGTTACTATTTAAGGCTGCTTACTTACATTTTTTTTCACTCCATGAAAAAATACATTAACTTCGAACGTACCCTAAAAGTTCGTGACATATTTTCACAAAAATTATGTCAAGTTTTTAGAAGTTTTTGACACGTAACACTTTGACAAATGAAGTACAGTTATGGAAACCTGGAAAATTTTCTTTTTTATGAATTCCAGGTTTGTCTCTCTTTTTTTCTGTGTTTTAAGAGGAGGCAGCAAACTAAACTTTACTTACTTTGGTTCGTGCAGCGCACAATTGAATGAATGAAAGTAAGTGATGTTTGAAATGACAATAACACTGAGATATTTTCATAAATGCTTTCAACAGTGAAAAATAAATATATGTTTAAAAAATAAATAAAGGTTTAAAATGTTAATTTACCTATAACACAGACATCGTTTAAATTACAAAAATCATTTTTCACAAAAGTTATTTTGAATAACAATTTTCTTGAATTTTAAACTGTGTTTTTGGAAATATATAAAAAATTATATTTTAATTATTTATATCGAACATTATAATTGATGTGTTATACATTAAAAATTATCTCTGATATACGTAGATTTTATAGATGAACAAGAAAGTCTTTTTCTCCATGGGTTGATATAAAGTATTACAATTTACGGATTTTTAGAACCAAATTACGAAACTTATTTCCAAATATTTATTTATTATATAATAGTTTTAGAACAACTGGAAATATTTTTAAGTCAGGATGTTTTCTAGATGTCTATTACTGCCTCACTTGATATTTACATCATTTAATACGAGCAATTCGATACTTACCCAAATATTCAAAAACAATTTTTGGATCATTTTTAAGTTTATTCAACAATTTTCGAATAAATATTTTATATAAAAGTACAAAAAATTAAATAAAAAATATATTTTGTTTAATTAAATTTGAACTAATTATTTAAAAAAGTTTTGTTGATCATCATTCTAATTATTTAAGTTAAACTATTAATTTTTGCTCTTAATAGCCTTATATCTCTTACAAGCCTGGTTTCCCGTATTGTATTTTTCTCATGAATGTAGCGCTCCTCAAATCTCTGTCTACGCTATGAAATGTAGGAAAATACTGGACATAATGACAATAGTATCCTTGTCAGATACAGTACGTAAGTACACATAATAACAATTACTCATCTAGAATTAACTACTGAAACTATGACCATTAAATCGAGATGTCATTGCGCTGTCGATCTATACCAACGCAGGAACTGTTACGAACATTTCTTTGGGAACGCTTGAAACATCCACCGTACAGTTCCAACTTAACTCCCAGTGATTTTCATCTCTTTGGGCCCTTAAAAAATCATTTGGGTAGCCGTCATTTTGAAACTGATGATGCAACCAAGCGGTTACTCATTGGCTGCGACAGGAACCAAAAGACTTCTTTGCCACCGGCTTTCAAGGACTTGTAAAGAGGTGGAATAAGTGTATGAATGTACAGGGTGATTACATCGAAAAGTGAAATAAAAACAAGGAAGTTGCTTTGATTATTTTTGCCTCTATCCAGTTTTGCGACTTATTTATTGACTTACCTACGTATAAACGAGAAATCTGAATGAGTGTCCCTCTGTTCTCTACGTGATCACGATTAAACCACTAATCAGATCTTGATGAAATTTGGAAAGGAGATAGTTTAGATGTCCATGATGAACTTAGGCTAACTTTTACTTTAAAAATGTGTGAAAAGGAAGGTATAAAATAATTTGACGCTTTATTTGAGTTTTAAAATGAGGATGAAATAAGGGGGAGGGGAATCCACCATATTCGCTGCCTAAACGGTTAGAAATAGATGACAGCTATGAGTGGCAATAATGACTGAAAGAGATCTACAAAAAGTCCGCGACGCTATATGTCTACTAAGGTTAACCTAAATTATCGCAAAACCGCTATTAAAAATAGAAGTGTTTAAATACTTCTATTTCAGAGAGTATTTTTAGAAAGAAAAAATAAATTTTCCTCAAATTTAATTAATTAATTTGTTTTGCGCATTTAAATTGTAAAATTTGGACGAATGGTTTAGATTTTACAAGCGTTTTAATGAAATAGTGCAGTCGCATTGCCAGCAAACGAAAATTCGACTTACGGAAGCCAAAATTCGACCGCGGAGCGACTCTCAGCGAGTGGGTTTGTTCTACCTGAGATGAATAGGTTCTACCAGAGTTGGGTCACCATCAGGGTTTTCTTTTCTTTGGTGGGGACAGTTGCAGAAACTAACGGTTAAGTGGTGAGCTAGGCTAATTGGTAACATTTCGATTGATTTGTTTCTGTCTCGGACAACTTAACGTTGCTTGCTCAAGGCGAAAATCCAAGGATTTATGTATTATTGCTGCTGGGCGTGACATTCATGTAAAAGTATTTTGATCTTACAATATAGATCAATTTTTTCCCTTTGTAGAAGATTAGTCTATGAACGATACCGCGCAACGCCAGGTAATCAGTAAGTGTTAATCTACAATTTTTGCATATCGTTAAACTTATTAGGTACCTATATTAAAGTGATACTATTAGACAAATTATTTGAATTGATAGCGATTATTATGTTTGAAATACAAGACACAAATTTTCTAGAAAAATATTCCCCAAAATTTAATTCTGTTATTTCCCCATAATTAAATTAAATTATCTTCACGAAAACACCAAAAATAAAGTGTAGACCGCATATGACGATATTGACAACAATGAAGGACGTAAAACAATTGAGATTTCATAGAAAGTGAAATTTCTGTACTTTAGGTAGTCGTACCTGCAGTCACTACGGAAATATACCAATATCATCTAGACACAACCAGATGGCGTGAGAATAAATCGAGACAGCCTTGATCCTGAAAAATTGTTGAATTACCATTATTTCTTCTTTATACACGTAATAGAACAAAACTTTTAGCATAAACATCCATTTACGATAAAGTAATCAAGTAAACGGGTTGAACATTTCAATATAAAACCTTTCTCAACTCTTTCTAGAAAGTGTCCCGTATTTCTTGCTTTTAAAAAAAATATCTATGCATTAATTGGTACTAAATACAAACATAATTGAACTTTAATGAAATCAAAAGCGCAATGAATAATTAATGATCTGCATCTACTACAATGAATAATTAAAATCTGCATCTGCAGATGACGAAATAGTATGATCAGAATTAGCCTGCAGTTGGCGCGTCGCAATGTTTTCTTTTGACGTTTCACCATCGAGAGGAGATATCTTAAGAAGTCATGAGAAATCGAAGAATATCACCACAGATATATAATTTCTTCAATAATGTTTATTAAAGAAATTTCGTTATATAATCTTGTAATATATTAAAAATGATAAGTGGTACAGCGCAAGAGAAGTAACTGTTGTACTATACGAATGTTTGAATTGGAAAAGTACTGTATGAAGTGAATCATTTCAAACATAAAAATTCAATTTCGAATACACAGCATTGTCGCACAATTTCTTCCATGGAAAGAACTAATACTATTTCGATGTTGTGATGAAGCAATTTTTCAAGATTATCATACTTATTCAAAATATCTTCCATTCTTTTTTTTTTCTTTTTGCACTTTTAGATTGTTATGTAACGTGAAAGAACATTAGAGTGACCAAAAATACATGTGTATTTTTTAATGTTATAAATCAGTTGTCTCATCTGGTTATCCGTTAGCAGTGATGAACAAAATAGTTTTCCTTTTTTCTCCAATTACGGGAGCAGGTCGTGCAGAGCTCTTGATAATTGTTAAAATATGTGGAAGTTGTCGCGATTAGGCACTTTTTGAGAGTTTTTTTCTATTTAGCTGATGGTATTTGTCATACACTTGATAATTTATACAAATACGTCTCAGAAAAACATATATTACAGAAAACATACATCAAATACATAAGAAAGAAAGGGTCATAAAAAAACGAAAAGATTATTAATTGTCTAGTAACAAATCACAGCATTAGGTCGAGCACATTCCGCCATTGAACAACACTCACTGAGGTTACCAAGAGGTTGTCTTTGGTGCCAGGGAACGCTATTCCTGGACACTCATATGTTATATGCCGCACAATTTGGAGGGCGACACCACAATCACACTCGAGCTCCTGTAACAACCCCCACTTCGGGAGTATAGCTCCACACCTACCATGGCCCGTTCGAAATCTATTTAGACGGAGCCAGGTTCTGCGAGGGAGGTTAAATCCATGGGGAAGTTTTTGAGGATTAAGAAAAGGGTGCCATACTGGATCGACTTTCGCTTGCCATTGTGTGATCCCTTCGATTCCGCTATTCAAGCTCTGATCTGTTGTGTTTCCATGATTTGAGTCTTTTAAAAACTATTATATCCTGGTGGATAGAAAAGTGGGTTTTCTTGTATCTTCTTATATTCATGAAGTAAGATCTCTTTCTACGATGTTCAGGGGGTTCTATATGAGACAACTGCAGCCATTCGGTAGTTCTGGATTTTATGCAACCTGAAACCACTCTCAAACTCTGATTCAGGACACTATCAACATGGCAGCTGTTGAGGCACGTTAGTAAGCAGTATTCCGCAGTTAAGAAAACCAAGATGAAAGCTGATATGCGTTAAGATGTAGGGTCGACCCCCTAGGTTGAGCTCCCCAATTAGTAGAGTATGTTATTGGGTGCCCTTAGTTTTTTTGACAATGTAGACAGGTGTTTATTATAGGAAAAAGTTCGGAACAAAACCACGTCTAGATACTTCGGATGGGGATTATGAGGTAGGGATATGCTTTCTCACATTACACTTAGAATCATTTGAGCCATTATATTATTTAGGTGGAAGAGACATGATTTGGTTTTAGTAGTACTGAGAGTCAACCGCCATTGTCTAAAGTATTCCGTGAGAGTGTTAAGGTCAGTGGACAGTGTATCTTCATCGTAAGTTGTGTCATTAACCTGGATTGCGAGAGTCAGGTCATCCGCTTATCCAAACTTGCGAGCACACGTGCTTGGAATGTTTCGGGAGTCAAGTTGTGATCTGGCAAAAAATTCACAATACCAAAATTGTTAGGAATAAACCAGAAAACTAAATCAGAAAAGAAATTCAAAACATCGTTAATCTTTTTTTGTTTTGTTTGGATTTCTTTCAAGGCCACATTCCTTTGTATGAAGTAAGCTTTGCACTGTTTGTAATGGTATCGAAAGGTTTATTACTTGGTGAGATATAAGACGAATTTTTGGGTCACCCTATAGAAGATAAAAATGTTTCGAGCTGACGGTATATTCGCGAATAGCGCTAAGGAGAGCTCATTCTCAAAGTTCCGCAATTATACCCGGAATCATATGCCCATAAAGAATTATTTTATTTTGTTCCATTTATCTTTCCTTACAATTTCTCATTTATTGCAGAGTTTTAGTGCCAATTTAACAGAAAAGTTTATTGCAGATACTTTGGTGTGACTACTAATGGTTACTAATAGTGACGTCCATAGAAGATGGAATGGAACAGTAGGTATAATGTAATTTCACCCTATTACATTTTAGTTAAACAAAGAAGATAAAGAATGATTCTATGTTTTGAAACTTCTTAATTCGGAAGTCGAGTTTTTTCCAGTCCATGAAAAAAAAAATAGAAGGGAAAATCTTGCCAAAAATTATAAAAAGTAACATTATACTGAGAATTGGAGCTTAGAAAACAAAGTTTCCCAATGAAATCCAATGACGTATATGTGTGTAACGTATTTTTTTCCCAGAATAACTTATCAACGGATCTATGAACGCAAAACAAATGAATCAATGATGAGACGGTTCGATAGAACTCAGAATAGAGCACTATCTCAGCAGCTCATGATGTCAATACCAGCTTCTAGTTCACTTCCCTCTAAAAGTGAATATTAAATATAATAATATTAATACTGACGTTAATATTAGTAAGTTTAATGGTTAACCATTAGTAACTGACAAATGCATATTTTGGAATTAATGAAAGTATTTGAATGATAAAACTTGAAACCAAATGTTTTGATTGAACTTAGAGTCAACTAAAAGCTGATCGTAAGGTATTAATTTTCTAGAAAATGAAAATGAAAAAAGTAGTGAAACTAGTTTTCAATCGCGTCTAAAAGTTGGTGCGAGATCATAAATGTGTAAAATTCACCATTTCAAACAAAGACTTTATTTTTAAAGAAAACACGTCTGTGATAAATGAAATTACAAACAATACTTCCTAAATATTTTATACGTTCTACATAAAAGCATGCGTGAATGCTTTTATATTTTGATAATGGCTGCGTTAAGCCTGTTGTCAGGGCGCGCGTCCTCGACCTGTGCCCTCACAAGCTGTTAATCTCAGTACTGACCTCGCGCGCAACAAATCATCAATCTTAGATGGGTGTCAAAACCCCCTTTTGCGTTTACAAACACACATTTACAGCTAATCACATCTCAAGTGCTTAGGCGAGTTTCAAGTAGCCATTATTAATTTCTTTCACAAAGGTTCAATATTGACTATCCCGAATATGCGTATCCTTTTCCGCATACGAACTGACAATAATTGACTCTCACTACATTAAAATAGACGACTCATTTCACAATGCATCGAGGGTTGTATAACTAGCAGGCGCCTATTTACAGTTTGCGGAAAAGTAAAGCAAAATCAGTTTTGAACAAACTAGGTTCATCATAACTTAAATATTTAGTTTAATAGATTGTATTAAAACATTAAGCGATAACATTAATAATTTATATAAGAATATCAATTTATTGCGTTTATTATCGGAACAATGCTTAGTCATTCTTGTTGAAAATAATTTAAACATCAACTTAAGATTATTTTTGATTATCAAATTGGAAGATCACTTTAAAACACTGACAAGGTTATGTCTCAATATTACAGGCAATCAATTACTATTTATTTTATATTTTCAATTAATTTCACATAACTATTAAATGTGTCTAAAATAATTAGAAAGTCATCATCTCATTACTTTATTAGTCAGCCAACGTTTTGAGATTTATTGATCTCTTCATCAGGGCCAGGTAAAATACATAACGACAACATACAGAAATGGTACTCATATAATTCATTATTTAACATAAAGTACTAAAAATTAAAAACTTTTAGTAAAATGAGATGATGACTTGCTTATTATTTTAAACACATTTAATAGTTATGTGAAATTAAGTGAAAATAGAAAATAATTAGTAATAGATTGTCTGTAATTTTGACACATAACCTTGGCAGTGTTTTAAAATAACTTAAACAGATAGAAATAATTCAAATAAATGCCGTCAAATTTTGTTTTGGGAAGGGAGAAAGATACCCTTCGTAAGACAAGTTTCAATATAGAAGACGGTAATTGCGAGACTATGCGCTGCCTACAATGGGACAAAGAGAGAAGCATGGCTTACATTGCGACATCCGCTTTTGGAACCAACATTTCGTAGAAAAGAGCATGTGGATTTTTTGGTCAATTTTCTTATTGTCTCAAAACCATGTACCTGAGCTTATAGCCATTACCAGGGTTTAAAAATGAAATCTTTCTTTTCCATTTTCTTTACTTCAATGCCTCTATTTTACCGAAGTCATCGGGTATTTTTGTTGTGCTCATTCACTGCCTTGTCGAGCGTAATCTTTATGTAACCTCGCGCGCTGCGCTCCTGACCAGCATCGATTCGGTCACATATTCCACGAAATCTCGAAATAAAACTTATTCTCTATATATCTTTCCCAGTTCTTGAGGTTAAAAATTACTTTTTGTTTTAATTTTATTAACCATCTCCCTCGCTCCTCTCCATTTATCATGCAATCAAACAATACATGTTCCACATTATCAATAACGTCTCCGCATATGCATCTATCATAATTTATAATTCTCCTCTTGTGGACATATGCGTTCATTGCGCCATGTCCTGTCAGAATTTCCAAAGACTCTATAAGAATAGGCTTGAATCATTTCCTATTCTTATTCGAATAAGTAACCTTCTTTATAAATCTATGTTGTTCACGCCCCTCTTGTGCCATTTCCCACCTAATTTGCCAAAACATAATTAGCTCCCTGCTTATCGTCCTTTTCCATCATGTACATTTATTGGATATTCGTTCTCCGTCAATTTCTGCTTCTTCTCCGCCCAGCACATAATACCGCATCGTTATTTTGTCTATCTCTAAGTCTATCGGTAACACATGATTACTTGTGCTGTTTTTGTTGCTATGCTCCGGTAACATTCACTTCATAGCACTAAACGCAATATCAGCGTACTATTTAATTTCTTTTCATAGTGTATTAATTTCCACTTTTCATGCCACACACTCACGCAATAAGTTAGTATGGGCAACATTGCCCATTTGTATAGTTGCACCACATAATTTATTTTCATGTCATTCTTATTTAAGCCAATTATTTACAATTTGTAGACCATTTTTTGGATTGTGGATAACATAGGGGAAGAAATTAAACACAAATATAGACTCTTCAAAAATACCTTAAATACACTGCAAGTCAAAATTAGCGTCACCCTTTCTTCATATCCCCGCAAAATCTGTGTAAGGAAAAATATCAATGAGAAATTTTGCAACAAGAAACTTTTGTCCCAAGACACCATATGACGTGAGGTGTGAGTGACTACCCCTTCAAACTAGATGACCCCTAGAGTCGAGGAGTGCAAAGTTTGCAAGAATAAAGCCCCAAAATCAGGCTTTTAAATGTCAGAGAGAGAGAGAGAATCTCGTTTTTACACACGCTAACGTTTGCGTGAGAAATTTATATGAAAAATCACCCACCTTCGGAAACCTCCCCAACCCCAATTACCCATCACTCTTGAGACTGAGTTTATTAGATGCTCTGAAAATGCTCAGGAAAGAGTCGATTTGACTAAGCTATGCTTCTTAATTGTGTTCCCAACGCTAGAAGTCATCCCCTTTCAGCCACCCCATGAAACAATTCACCTAATATCGAAAATTTCGGTATTAAAAAAATAAGTTGTGTGAATTATGTCGAAAAAACAATTCAATTTATACTGTAAACAACAAATAGTATTAAAAATTTATATATAATCATAGCGTAGTTATATCCTCTCCTCACATCCCCACCCCTCCGCAAAGGAGTTGCGGGGAATATTGCTTGCCTTAGTAGAACATTTCCTAAACGTATTTGAATTTCAAAAGGAAAGTAATTGCTCCAACCAATTTCTCTTTTTATTTAAAACCCAAAAAAATCTCTTATTCTAACTCCTTATTTCAATCCCTTAGAACTACTGAATGGGTTGGGGTAGCATCGCGTAACCCTCGCCAGAAGAAAGACAGAGCTTTATCATCTTGAGAAATCAAGGGGAAATTCGTTACTTACAACAGAACAAGTTGTTAGGGCTTGAACACTAGCGCCGATTTCATAAGGATTAGTGGACCTCGGATCTCCGCAAAGCCATTAAAGCAGGGTGAGTTCCTTTNATATATATATATATATATATATATATATATATATATATATATATATATATATATATAATTTTAAATAATAAATTCAATGAGTATCCAACGAATTACGTTATGCGCTGTATTACCGACCTTCGTCTTGTCTTATCTTACCGAACAATAATGAGGATCTTTACACCGATTTGACAATGTACTGTTTTACCGTCGTGCAGCTTTTACTTTGTAATTTCCATCAAATGTCACTCCAACCAAGATAGCATATTAGTTGTTACTCATGTGTCGATCTGTTTTCGTATCCGCGGTTTTCTGAGTGACACCTCTAGCATCGCCCGCCTGGCCTGGTGAGAGTAAAGTTGTGATATCTGATTCTCATTTCTGCTACTGATTTTGCTTTGACGGCAGAGTGTGAACTCAATAAACTTGGCTAATCATGCTATAACTGTAATTAGCGATAACTGTAAAAATATCATTTGACTTTTATAATTTTATATTTCAAAAGCTACTATATCATATATAAAATTGAAATATAATCTAAGGTGTCTTCGCAGAATGTGATTCAACCAAACGAAGAGCAAAATAAAAACAACAACTTTGTGGAACTCAAAGCAAGGAAACAAATTTATAGTATTTTATTTTATTTTATGTATCTTGATTATATAATGAACGTAAATAGTCGATTTAAGGGATGTCGTTTACAGAATATTGCATTAGTAAGAAAAGATTGACCTTATTCAATGACCTTATTTATTGGTCAACGTTATAACCAATAATTGAGTTATTTTAAAGTATGTAAAGTTGTTAGCAGTCTCTTATGATTTCGAGAAATGGGAAGTCGGTGCCAGTGCGAAGGTGTATTAGCCCAGCCAATAAAGGTTTTGAATGGGAAAAAATTGGATTAAAGCTAAATTGCCTGATAGGCCACTTCCCAAAGATCATTTTCACAAAAGTCTCTAAGATTCCCCCTGGAGCTAACCCCCACTCCCTCTTTAAGTCACAAAATGTGAACATTTACGGAAAACTCATTATCTCTGTTACTAAAGATCGGATTGAGCTCAAATATTTTTTGTTTTATTTATCATTACATAGGATACAATATTAGATATCTTCATTTTGGCGATTCAACGACCAGATTATTTAAATTTGTGAAATATGTTTTTCATGTGAAATTGTGTGGAAATTTGTCGTGTAAAAGCTGTAGAGCGTGGATTTGTAAATGCATTTATACAAATTTTTATGTATTTTGTCTCATAATAACACCGGGAAGAAGGATGAAAGCAAGAACATGTAGCATGCGTCATGGCCTTATAGGCACCACGTCAAATAAAAGTCGTCGTAGTTCGTCTATGGATATGGGCCATCCACATTGTAGATAATTTGCTCAGAGGCAATCAGGCGTACTCTTGAAGGGCGACAACTTCTTCATCTCCGGGTGCAGAGGCGATGGAGTGCAAAGAGATACATCAGTGACTTATACTGTTTCTATCTCTTGAGCTTCCATGGGGATAGACTGCCAACAAGTTTTTGGTATAAATAATTCAAGACTTTCGACCTTTAACGGATGAACAATAAATATTTTTGTGATTACGTTATTTGTATTACGTTGCATTCATATAGCAATATCTTTCCCTTAAAAGAAAGGAATTTCTTGAATTGAGGATACCTAGTAAATAGGAAATAAGACACACACCTTTTTGCCTCTCAGTAGCTTATTGAAACTTGAACAAGATCATAAACTGCACCTCTTTCCAGCCTGTGAGGCTGTTCTTCGTGAACAGAAATTGGAAAGTGGTCTATCCGTGGGGAAAAAATAGCTTCACGCTATCTTTTTCCCAAAATCGATGGTTTTGGATCTTCATTGACTGGGCTTGACATCAAAATGCTGGAGTTGATTGAGTTCTTATTTTTACTTATGAAACACACAACATTCAGACACTGAGTGGGTGGAATTCGGGCAGATGTATGTTGCTTTGCAGCTTCTTGTTATGAGTTTTAAGGTCGCGAATTTTGCCTTGCAATGTAAAACAAAATCAGAGTGGAATAATTTTCTCAGAAAATGTTGTAAAAGTCAAATGTAGTGCATTGCAATGCAGTAAAATAAATAATGGTGACAACTGAATTTTAAACTATTTCCTCCCAACCGAATGAGCTGAAAGTAGCACACATATATAAACCCGATGACAATGTAATATTATGATGTCTAACTCAAATAAATTTTTTTTTTAAGTTTTATATTACCATTTTATTCCGAGACAACACGTGGCTGATTGTTTCCGGGAAAGTCCCTGAAATACAATCATCTCTTTATTAAAATAAGTATAACGAATTGTATAACCCACGTCTTTTATTATAACTTCTTATCTTATCATTACGAATGCTTCTCAAAAAGATGTTTATGCTATCGGAAGGTGAATCACACATACAATTTTATGTTCTTTATTTATACTAAATAAAAGTTTGCGTTTAATTCTTTTTAGTTTTGTGAACAAGCAAGATTAATTATTACGACAAATAAAAAAAGCAAATTCTAATAGTAAAAAGTATAAAATCTATATACATAAAAGTTAATTATTTGGAATGTCTGTTGCATTGAAATAGGAAAAAGTAATCGATGTAATTATTTAAATTTTCAAAGTTTTCTGGAGGGTTTTTGCAACAAAATACATAATATGGTTAATATTGATGAATTACAAAAGTAGAAAAACAATTAAAATTGCCTGCTAATCAGTAGATATGAATCTTTACTCGCATGACTGTTTAAATTGCTTCACTCGCATGATAAAATAGTTCAATTTAAGAGTGTAATTTTGGAAGGAAAAATACATAATTATCAAATTTATTGTTTTTTATTTTGTTTTGTGTATTTAAGAAATATGAAAACTGCGTTTAATTGTAAAATCTAGACAAATAGTTTAGATTTTACAAGTGTTTAATGAAATAATGCTGCCGCTCTGCCGCTTGACACGGAAGCGAAATGCGCCCGGCGCGGCTCCCGGTGAGAGGGTTTGTTCTATCTGAAATGTATAAGAGACATTTCCGATATTATGTCAGTCTTGGGTCACCATTGGGATTAAGGGGAGGGAACATCTCCAGAAACCTCATGGATGGAGTGAGAAGGGAGGGACATGGAAAAATATTTAATCGAAAAAGACGGATATAATCCATAGATTTCGGAACCTTTCAGATAAACAGTGAGATGACGCCGTATAAATAACGCGTAACAATTTTTGCACGTACGGAGATATATCAGCACATATAGGTTGCGGTACATATGTATTTAAATCTCGTAACTGGAAGTACAATATAGACAGATCTTGCAATATCAATCTTACAATATAGATTTGTTTAGTAAAATAAGATTGATTCAAAGAACCAGTAAGTAAATGTATTTTGTTTTTACAATTTAGGTAGCTTTTATTATTTCCTGAGTAAAAGAAGATTGGTCTAAGAGAAACCCCTGGAAACGTCGGGTAATCAGCTGGTCTTTTATATTTGTGTTATTTTCGGGTTGATAATTAATGTTTAATTTTTTCAAATTTCAATGAAAAAAATACAATATTACCTATTTCATAGAATTGTTTTGTGTGTCACAGGACAGTGTCAATGAATTAAATAATTATTACGACTGTATACAATTGTAATATGTCTGTTAAAACACGTTAAAAAAGAGGGCTTATATGCATAAGTATAAAGTACAGACTATGAAATTTTCTGGTTAAGTGGCGTGTTTACTGGAAAGCTGCTATCTGCATTTCTAGTAATACTTACACATAGCGGATTAATGGCAATCTTGCGAAGAGCCCTTTTAGTGTTTTAAAAATGATACCATTTACTGAATTATGAGGGGAATTTTTACAACTTCATTCTGTTTCCAAATCGTTTGTATTTCTGTTTTATGTGTCTAATATGAATTTTCGTGGGTTCTGTCTTTTGCAAATGATAGTTGAAGGAACAGATACATCAATTATATACGTTTTTCTTTATATATCTACCAATTAATGTCAATCATGTTTGGCTTATGATCCATTGTTCTGTCTCTAATGATTTGATTATCCCAGCACAGAGTTTCGTTTTTTATTTTACAGGACAGGTGGATGTTCGTATTTATAATAGAAAGCAACTGTTTCAACTAGATTGGAAGATTTAGCCAGCTATTGGTGAAATGTTGTGACCACTTGATTTAGTCTGCATATGTAGTCCAAGGGACAAGTACTCGGAAACCCAAAATACGGATAGCTTCATTGCAGGAGTGGCATACTCTACACAACATCGACAATCTCATGCATTATTTCTTTTTTGTAAGATCTAGTTGGGGTGGCTTTATCCTGTACCGCACTCATGAATCATTTTGTATCTGCATGGAGTACGCCGTGTTTCAGTCATGAAGATGATAGTTCCTCCTAAACTTTAGCATTATTATTATTGTTATTATTATTAGCATCATCATCATCATTGATGCGACAATTGCTCTCCTAACAATTTTACAATTGAAAACAATCAAGTCTGTTTTCCTACTAATGAAAACTTTGTTAATGGATTGCTTGCAATTCACTCTTTTGTTTCAGTCAAGACGTACTACTCAAAATTACAAGTCCATCCAAACAAAAGTTATTTCTTCAACGAAATTCACCCTTTACTTAAGGCAGTGTCGGATTTAAAGGGGGGACTTCCGGGCGCAAGTCACCGCCTAAATAAGTGATTTTTTTGTGTAAAATATATACTTGGTACCTAGACCTTTTATTCACATCGAATAATGAAAACATATTTTTACTGAATCGTCATTTATTAATTTATTCACATCTTAATTACAACTAAAAGCAGTGTAGTTGACGGAACCTATAGGAACGCTTCTATTATCTGCGAAAATTATCTCATTATTGAGCATTTTTCTTTACTCATGTTGACGATCATGTGACGTGCCTCGCCTATGACACACCATAAACGCCATGAAGCCGATATCTGACTTTTCAATTATCATGAGGTCGTAGGGGTGTAGTAGTTTGCGTGGGGAGAAATTCTGCGTAGTAAATAAAACACCAGGAACCTGATAACGCTGACATAGCATTATCAATATTCAGTTATGTATTCTCTATTTTTGTAGAGTGTGAACTCGTAACAATTCATAATAACCTGTTAATAGTTGACTAATTATTGAATTGTTGTGAGTCAGTGTTTTAAATGAAAAAAGTATGTAAGTGCTCTGGAAGCTTGTTGTCGTTCGTGTGCAAAAGCTCCTTAAAATGTGAAACAGAAAATGAGTGCAGAAGATGTCAATGGTTCGTCTTCACCTGGATATGATTTTAATGGAGAAACAACGGAGCCTCAATCTGTACGTCACACAATTCCGCCATTGTAAATAATTGTTTACAGATAAATATGTACGACGTAGGCAATTTTCTATGCAAAAATATTAGGAATAATGAAAAATACGAGGCATTTAATAATATATGGATACCAATAGGGAGTTGTTTCTCTTTTAATATACTCATAAATTAAGTCAATCAACTTTAATATAAATCAATATAAAAACCTTATATTATATATATATATATATATATATATATATATATATATATATATATATATATATGCCAACTTTTCGACGATTAATACGTCTTCTTCAGGGAATCATTCTCTTACAATATCATCTCAATATCAATATCTTATTCACCTCTCGAAATTCTTCGTTTTAGTTTTTGCGAAATACCACTCACTGACTGAGATGCTGACTAATCACGAAATCTCAGAAACTACAAAGCCAAAAAACTTGAAATTTGGCAGGTAGATTCCTTTTAGGGTGTAGACGTCCGCTAAGAAAGAATTTTACGAAACTTCCCCTAAGAGGGTGAACTGGGGGTTGGAATGTTTTATTTATCCCACCACAATTCTTGAGTGTCTGGAGCAATTTCAACTCAACTTTATACACAGATGACGTATTTTACAATAAGGACTGTGAGGGAAAGACATCTCTGGTACTCCTTGAGAAGGGGTTGGAAGAGCGTGACGTGTAAAACAATCCTATAATATATTTGAAACCATAGTTGAGATGAATAAGGACGCCCCCAATGCTTCTCAAGTTCACAATTAATCCAAATTGGAGATGTGAAACCCTTAGCGTCCTTGGGGTAGGGGTGCGAACGGGTTTCAGATTAAATTATCAAAAAAGTCCGTTTTGCAGTGCCTGAAGAGTCAATGACACTTAAGTCCACGATCACCCCCTATGTGCGAATATACTCCATATGGTTAAGGGATGACATGTGAAAATAACGGAAAATGACATATTAGTGTTAAGAGCATAGTTTTCTGGGACGCTGAAATTGGTAGACATTTTCGAAGATCCCAAAGTTCAAAATCATTCCATATATATCCTTCGCACCTCAAGAATAGGGGATGTTATATACAAAGTATTGAAAATGATAGATATCAGTGACGATTTCACAGTTTTCAGCATCGCTGAGTTGATTGTAATATCGTGTAAGGTTATATTCAGCCCCCCCCCATGGGAAATAAGACACTCCTAACACCCCCTGAGTGAGGGATGGAATGGGTTGTAAAAATAATCGAAAGTTACCAAAATAAGCGTGAAGATCAAAGGTTTAGAGGTCGTTGAGATTATTAATGACATTTCCGATGCTGCTTAAATCCACGATCAGTCCTATAAACCCCAGCACCTCAGGGAATGTTATGACATAAAAATGATCGAAAATGATATCAGTGACGAGTTCCAAGTTTCCGGTGTCGCTGAGATGAATGATATCACCTCTATGAGAAAGAATAAAGCTGGAGACATATTACAGAGTTCACGCAGGCAAATCTGCGGGTATTTAGCTAGTTTATTTGGTAAACCAATTACGGAATTGATTATTCTTCGTGGATATTATTTGGGGACTTGCAAATTTCATAATTTTGTACAAACTTTCCGTTTCTTCACACCTCCCTCCCGGATACCTCAGGTTAGGTATGGAAGACACAAGTTTTAAAATATGTAAAATTTTTATCATATTGTGTTAATGAAATCCGAGGCATTGCACTTATAATGAGATACATCCCATCTGTTTCTATTGTAAGGACGGATTGAAACGCTAGTATGTTTTGTTTTTTTTTGTGGAGCTTTACGGCTCATGTCGACATCAAAGGTCATTGGAGCCCGAAATACTTGTACAGGTCAGGGAAAATGCAGTTACGCCAACATGACTCTCCCCGCGTGTGGGACTCGCCGAATGACTCAACCCTACCCACTATAAACCCTCCTGATTTACAACACATCATAACATATCTCAAAACATACATCAAAACATCAAGTGGGGGGGGGCAGAAAATGAGGGGGGACAAAGAATAAAGGGGGACAAAAAATTAGGGGTAGGACAAAAAATGAGAGGGATGAGAAAAATGAAAGATGGCCTAGCGTTAATAGCATCGGGATCGAAAAGCACAAGATGTGACCAAGGGAGGTCAGAAAAGAGAAAGGAAGGAACCCTGCACAAGTAAGTGAAAGTAATGCCAGACTCAGCTCGGGGCCCCGTGTTTGCCAAACACGTACTTACTAGATGTAAGTCCCCTGGGGGGGCTAGTATGTTGCAGCACATCTTAACTGTCTGTCATTTCATTATAAGAAAATAGTATTGTTGGTTCTTTGGAATTTAATTCATGGTAGGAGAATACCCAACGAATTAAATATGATTCACAATTTCTATAAAATTCTATAAATAGGCAAATTAATAAATATCTTATGTTTAATTTTCAGAGTTGCAGACGATAACAAAATCCATAAAATTCTATTGGGTTACGTTCTTGCGCCTTCCCCCCCCCCCCCCACACACACACACCGAAAAAAAAATTGAAATGACACCTCTGATTCAAAGTATCTTTTACATCTTAAATAACAGTATGTCAAAGTTTACTATTACAATTGGATGGATCAGTGCATAATGGAGCCAAGAATATTTATTTCACATTTTCAGATATTTCGTGTCAAAAGACGTAAAAATACTATATTTCAGTGTCACAATTAACTTAATTCTTAGTTCATCGGAATTATAAAAAAATAGATCCAATTCCTTCGTTCACCACAGAATTGACTGTACAAAGAAAACCTATAAGAGTCAATGAGATGAGACGAAATCTTGGCACTTCCAATTTAAGTTAAGCCTCGTTTATTTTTTCAAGGAACTAAAATTTTCGCGGCACTTGTTTTCCCCTCGTCGTTGAGAGGGTGCGTTGGGGGTGGAGGGGTGGGGGACATACGTTGCGCCCTATCAGCTTGGCCGGACGCGGGGCGACGCCGCCTCGATAACGCCCCTGGCCAAACGGAAACAGTTCCGTGCGGGCGCTTCCGGTGACGCGAGGCGCAGGCCAACGGGTGAGGGGCGGGCAGGCGCGTCGCTCGCTCTCTACAATCGCTGGCCGTTCGACTGACTCTATGCATAAACAAGAGTTGGACCCTTATGCTTCTTATCAGCGAATGAGTTACGCTCACCCGTGGGATAACTCTTACCGAGCAACTTTCTCAAGGAACGAGCCGCTAAAATACAATGCGGTGTGGCAGCCGTTACTACAGAACTCACACATTATGTTTGGATTATACTTAAATCGATTTAAGGAGAATAAAACGATAGAAATAGTAAATCAATCAAATGAATAATATATACTCGAATTTTTAGGATATCAATAAAATTAATTTTATCAGAATTAAATCGTGTCTTTAGATAACTGTTCTTAAAATTAAATATGAACTACAGTTAATAATGCAAAAAAAGAAATGAAAGAAAGTATAAATAACTACATATCTCTCATTAATAAATAAAAAATTGCTCAAATCAATTGTAAGCCTCTAGTGAAGTATTTTATGCTCTACCGAATTTTGTAATAAGGTATCAAAGCACTGAGAGAATAGGTTTAGGAATTCTTTGGAGAGAAAAGTTTTGAATTCACTATCCACTTAAACATGGCGAGGGGCTTATTCCATTGGACCTTAGGGATTTTCCAGTCTTATTCCAAGTAAGAACTTTACAAGAATTTTGAGTTGTACCTCCCGTAACGTATATTTATAAGCTATTTTAACTTCAAGTTTGTTTGTTTGTTTGTTTGTTTTGTTGAAATCTTGTAAGTAACTTTTGAACCAGTTCCCGTTGTTCGAATTGACTGAAATTTGGTACACATGTACAAATCTATTGAGGGCTCTAATGACCTCGATGTCGGCGAGCCGTAAAGCTAAAAAAATCCATTCACAATGTAATATGTCTGGCGTTAATAAAATAAAAAAGTTCTTTATTTATTGCCGAGGAATGCGCACATGTTTAATGAGAAATTAGTTATCATCCAAGTGGTCGTAAGCCGTTTTTCAACCTACTTTTTTATGATAACTTGTTTATTTAAGTTTTCAAAATGTTTCCTTCTTCCAACACGCGCTTGAATCATGAACTGGAAACGCTTATGTGAGGAAAACGCAAGAGCCTGCTTTGAAGTAGTTGGTATAAATTGAATGCGGAACATGAAAAACCCGTGAAAATCAATTTTAGCTGTCGCTTCTCTAATAATTGTCTGAGATTAAAATGTAGTAAATGAACCTATAAAGGATGAACTTATATCGTAACAAGTTGAAATATCAGCACATTAATCAGCATTATACGCTATGGAGATGGGCAACTAGTCTTGCCACTCCTTCATTAACCGTATCCGCAGTACTGACGCAAATACTTTGATGTGCTCATGAGAGTAAAATTAATGTCTCAGAAGTAATATCAGAGAGAAGATTACAAGAAAATTAATGAATACTTTTTATCATCTATACTTATCTCGATTAATATAACAAAAATTTTAACAGAGGGCTTGTGTTTTCTTATTTGAGATATTCGTGAATTAACCAAGAAGAAATGAATAAACAAACATCAGTTTTTCATTAATTATAATACTATCAATTTCCATAGTTTTAGTCCGATGTAAAGTCAATACGCCATTTCGAATTTTACACTCTGAGATTGATTGGAAAGGTAATAGAATGTATCAACCATAGAATAGAGTGGTTCACGCAGAGTGAAGCGTGGTTGGAGCGTGAAAGGAAATGAATGAAATTAACTGATAAGGCTATAGAATTGTCAGAATGGAAATATATAGAGAGAAATACTTGGAATTGTAAAATAAGTACTTTACGCCAACAACTATCCTTCAGAGTTCACCAATACAAACACAAACGAGAGAATTTCCAATATAGAAAATAGTATGGAGAAATCAGAACAAAGGGATACAAATATGCTGTGTTTTCGCGCAGTTAATATTTTTGAGGTAAGTTTTATAAATTATTTCGAAAAACATCATAGAATTAGTGACTATACATAATAAAATATTAGGCAGTATCATAACTAAAGAAAAAGATAAAAGGAAAATGTAGTTTGACTGGAAATACCTATTTGTGGGAATTGTTTGGCATGTTGCAAAGGGTAAACAAAACGATGTCTTAAGGCGAGAATTAGTGAACATAGAAGGAATGAGAAAAATAGTATAATCGATTACTCAGTTGGCAAAGCAAGGGGATCCTGAAGGTCTATGAGGTAGTTTAGACTCCTGAGACAGCTTAATTAATACTGTGTGCAGAACAACCAACATTTTGGCCATCCCATTGCTTCCTTTCTCAGGATAGTGCCGCAATGGGGCTCCATTAAACCAATGACGTACGATTCGCGGCAGAGAAAAGTGGAAATTTTTTCCATTATAGTATTTGTAGATGGGAAATGTAGCGTGCTATTGAAGCTTATCTACATGAAGCGATAAGAGGTAGGAGTTGGGTGATAGGCTATTGTTAGTAGGTAGGCCAGTTAGCTGGATTTACCAACAACTTGGCCCACGTGGACGGGTTAGTAGAAGTGGTAAGTAATAGTTAAGAGTTATTGATACTAGTAGGAGGTGGATAGAGGAAGAAGGATTTGCTTTTCAGTAATCACAGCTTTATATAAACTGGGAGATTCGTGTGAAAAGCTACAATTTTTTCTGGTTCCATCGGGAATTGAACCCGGACGACATGGTGAAGACCAAGAGCGCTACCACCTGAGCAACAAGAGGGGATAAAATGAAGTAATAGATGAAATACAAAAAGAGACTAACTATCCTTAAGATTATTCATTTATTAAAAAATACGGTTATTATCTACCCTCACGACGTCCATGTTTGACATTCACGCTCTCCATTGATATTTATCCGCTCACCTATTGCCCGGTTTATCTCTTCGGTAGCGGAGCAATTCAACGAATAGAGCGTGATGAAAGACAATATACCCTAATGTTAAGATTCGTTAAGAGTCGTGCTGTCCATTCGGTGAGAGCGCTTTTGAAAGGCGTTGTTAGCAAGACTATTTTATTTTCCATAACGATACGACAGATACTCTTTCTCCTCATCTGCTACTTCCAGGCAAGTTTCACTCGATTTCATATTTAGCATTCAATGTAAACAGGACATCAGTGACCGTATTTTTAAAGGTTCTAAGGATAGATTGCCCCGCTGAGTTTAGTGATATCTTAGTTGTTTATTCAAGTTAGTAAAATGTATTTCATTCTACTTGAAGTTTATAATATGACGATCCATTTCTCTAAATGCGGATTACAGGGTGTATTATGGCGTGAATTAATGTCAGTAGGTGAAATTGTTCTTATTAGAACCAATGTAAACAAATGCGTAGTAGTAATAATAGGTTGGAAAGACTTCTCCTGACAAGCTGCGGACGTGAATGTGCTCTCTCTATTTTTCAGTCTTTCTAATTAGTTTATTTTCTCGAATTTTTGTGGTTCAGTAGTTGCATTTAGTTCTTAACTTCATAGTATTGTAAAAATTCTTTATTTTGTAAGTTTTAAGTGGAAAAAATGTTTCCTAAAGTTATCAAGCACTTAGATTTAATGGTGTGCATACTATTTCATATTAATTAAACTATTGAAGGAACTCTACTCCATTGTTGCACTGCTAAAGTTTCGTCACCATAAATATAATTATCCCAACTTTTTACCATTCATTTTCTTGATTTTTGTCGTAGTTATTCATTACACTGTAACATAATATTGCGTTAGTTATTGTCGAATTAATTTACCTGTTGTTGTCGGCCTAAATAATTTTTTGTCATTTTAGTTTTCGGTTTATTTGTTTAATTAAAACTTCATTTGCAACTTCCGTAGTAATATATTTGTTATTATACTAATTTCCTTCATTCGGAGTTAGTTGTCAGTTTTCGTTATTCTCATTTGCTTTATCATCAAGTTGCTAACCAACTCACAATAATGGACACAATCGCATTCCTCAACGCATTCAAAATTGATATTCAGAAGTCGTACAATTTTTTACATTATATTGACACAAGGACCAGTGCGCTGGAAGAGGCCAATAAGAACACGATTGGCAGTTGGACAACATTTAAGAATTGTTGCCATCCTTCCATCTGCTATCACCCGGTTCCACCAAATACATATGTACCACCCCAACTCTTCACTCAAAATAGGTTTAGTGTATTAGATGATATGTTCCAGTTCCCTCCTTTACCTCACCTTTCCACTTGTTTCAACCCTTCTCGTCCAGTACCTAAACTTGTTAAACCTCTTCACAAACCACGCAGTGGTTAGCACTGCCGCCCAAAACCACGTAAAGTAGTGTTACCCAGAATTCAAGCCAACACTTCCACGTAGAAATCAAACGTGCCCTTATTAGTCGATTCGCACGGTCGTATTATGTTCTCCGCTTTGCGTGAATTGCTCATCAACCGGTTTTCAGTCTCCAAGCCTAACGCTCGTTTAGCTGAAATTATTCGAGAACTGGACACCTACCCAATGACACTCACCAAGCGAGACACAGTAATCATCATAGATAGGCAGAATTATATTTACTTAGGAGGTTATTTCAACCCTTCTGAACATTTACAAAAACTAAAAACGGCCACACAAACATAATACTCTCTAGCCTGCCTCCTCGCTTCAACGTTCAATTTTCCCTCGCAAACATCTCCTTAATACGTCACCTGGCAGACACACATATCACATTTTTTCGATTTGCAACCACACCTGACTGCCATGCCCATCACGGTCTACGCCTGTGATACTTCTGAGTGTGGGAAACATCACTTCGGTTTTTCCTAGCTTCACATCTGACCTCACATCATCCACATGCCCACCGAATCCTATTCCTCCTCGTCCACCTCCCTGTGCCTCATCACTACCTCCTCCTCCCCGCCCCGCACCCGTTTCTACTCCTGTCTCCGATCTCCCATCACCTACTTTATCTCCCTTGCCCAGATCTAAATCATCCATTCCTACATCTACATCTCTTTCCTCTCCCATACACAGTTACAACTTGCGCTCAAGAATACGATGTGGTACTCGAAGGTGATAATCGGGTTAAACATATTGACAGACATTGAAATTCTTGTACACAAAAATCCATTCGATTTGCTAGTCTCTCAG
The DNA here is from genome assembly GCA_002313205.1 of Laupala kohalensis. Classification (NCBI taxonomy): domain Eukaryota; kingdom Metazoa; phylum Arthropoda; class Insecta; order Orthoptera; family Trigonidiidae; genus Laupala; species Laupala kohalensis. The sequence continues at coordinate 290,562 of NNCF01129947.1, read as the reverse complement.
AACATTTGATTTCAACAAATAACATCAATAATATTTTCTTTTCTAATGACTATTTATCAAGTTTTTTCTGTCGATAAAATTTTAGAAGAAAATATCCACGTGGAGGTTCGTGTAAATACCTTCGAAATATTGCTTTTGTCGTTAAGTTGCTAACTATCTCACAACAATGGACACTATCGCATTACTCAACTCATTCATAGCTGATCTTCAGAAGGCGTACAATGACTTGGTACAATATATTGACACACGAATCAGTGCGCTGGAAGAGGTCAATAAGAAAACGATCGGCATTTAGACTACAGTTAGAAATTCTCGACGTCCAACTGCTACCACCCGGTTAGACCAACGACACATGCACCTCCCCAACTCTTCACTCAGAATAGGTTTAGTGTGTAAGATGACATGTCCCTGTTTCCTCCCTTACCTACTCTTTTCATTCCCTCCCTGGCTGAAGTTATTCGAGAACTGGACACTTACACTAAAAAACTCACAGAGCGGGACACAGTAATCATCAAAGGCGGGCAGAACGATATTAACTTGGGTGGTCATTTCAAAGCGTCTGAACATCTACAAAAACTAAAAATGGCCTCCTTGCATACGAACATAGTGCTCTCTAGCCTGCCTCCACGCTTCAACGTTCCACAAACAAACCACGAAATGAACCTGACATACATCTCCCTAAAACACCTGGCAGACACAAAAATCACATTTTTTGATTTGCAACCACACCTGACTGCCAAGGACTTTACCCAGCACGGTTTACACCTGAAACCGTCTGGGAAACAGCACTTCGGTTCTCTTCTAGCTTCACATCTGACCTCACATCATCCACCTGCCCCACGACCCACTCCTACACCTCCTCCTGCACCTACCTCATCTCCTCCTTCTGCTCCTACCTCATCACCATCTCCTCTTCCTATCTCGACACCTATTTCTTCTCCTTTCCCCGTTCTTT
>NNCF01129947.1:260852-289579 GCA_002313205.1 Laupala kohalensis | reverse complement strand
GCCCCCATACACCGTTACAACTTGCGCTCAGGAGTACGATGTGGTACTCGAAGGTGACAATCGCGTTCAGATGCAGTGTGCGGGCTTGATCCGGAACTAGAAGCTGTACCAATTTCAAGTTCCTCTCCACAATCTAACGTCGATTCCATTTCACGTGAGTCACAAACTCTTCGCGAAAATCAAATAATTATATTTCATCATAATGTCCAATCCCTTTCAAACAAATTGACAGACATTGAAATTCTGGTACACGAAAGTCGATTCGATTTGCTATGCCTCACAGAGCATTGGCTTTCAACTAACAACATCAACGATACTGCTATTTCTAATTATTATTTAGCAAGTTCTTACTGTCGGCAAAATTTTAAAGGCAAAATTCCCCACGGAGGTACGTGTATCTACGTTCGTAATGATATTATATCTTCTCCACTGACAGACTACGAGAACTTCTGCGTAGATAGTGTGTTCGAAATTTCTGCAGTTGAACTGACCGACACCGGTATTGTTGTTTTGTGTATTTATAGACCTCCTCAATCAGATCTTGACATATTTTTTCGGAACTTCGAAAATGTTTTAGAACATATCGCACATAAATCTACTAAATCTATCGTTATATGTGGTGATTTCAATATCGATTTCTTGAGTACATCCGACTCTGCACATTCACCAGTTAATCGATTCAAGAATCTTATCGACTCCTTCAACCTTATTACTACGATAAATGACCCCACTCGCCTCTCCGGCTCATCTCAAACATTGCTAGATCAAATTATAGTCAACAATGGAATCTCGTATCTCTCTGAAGTGTTTATCGACGGATACAGTGATCACCTTGCTCAAGTATTGACTATTAATAATAAACTAAAACCACTTATAATCCTCTACAAATTTACAAGATAGTTTAATGACATAAATAAATCCATTTTGTAAATTATTTGCGTGAAGAAACATGGAAAGATGTTTACAATTGCCAAAACACCGACGACAAATTCAATGTATTTATATCAATATTCCTAAATCATTACAACTCTAGTTTTCCCATAAAACGCAAGATAATTAACACAAAGAAATACAATAGATGGATCACCCAAAGGATTAGGATTTCTTCAAAAAACAAACGCCGTTTATATTATCTTTCAAAACGCTATAACCAAACACCCGAATTCCATAATTATTTTCGTAAATATAAGTCTGTTGTTCGAAAAGTAGTCAATGCAGCTAAAGTAATGGAAAACGACAGGCATATACTAAAATCGAACAACTGGATGAAAGTCATGTGGAATATTGTTAACAATTACACGTCAACTTCTGAAAACAGTGAAGAAAATGTTTCTTTACTAAACGGTGGCAAAATCGTAACAAATCCTCAGGACATCGCAAATTTGTTTAACTCTCACTTCTCAGAAGTTGGTAAAATAACGAACTCAATATATCCAAATCAATGTCCTCCAATTATATCCACCCACATACCCAATTCTATATTCACTTCCGAAACTAACGCCAGTGACGTCATGAGAATCATCAGCTCATTAAAAAACACATTTTCAACAGGTGTAGATGATATACCTGAGTTTATTGTTAAATTTTCGTCCCACGCTATATTAAATCCACTCATAAATATTTTTAATACTTCTTTATCGGAAGGGGGGTTTCGTAAAATATTTAAGAGAGTTAAAGTGAAACCTTTACACAAGAAAGGAAACAAACTTAATATTGGAAATTACCGACCAATATCTCTACTACCCACTTTCTCAAAAATCCTAGACAAATTGTTTTATAAGCGTCTTCTAGATATTTTATCAAAAAATAACATTCTCTCTGACGATCAACACGGTTTTAGGAAATCCTTTTCCACTACAAGCGCCATATTTTCCTTCTTAAACGATGTTACCACATCTCTAGACCGTGGAAAAAATCCTCAGGGTGTTTTTCTTGACTTATCCAAAGCATTTGATGTCATCGATCACGGAATTCTCCTTTCCAAATTGCATTCTTTAGGCATTCGTGGACTTCCACATCAATGGCTAACTTCTTATTTAAAAGATAGATATCAACAGGTCGAAATATCCTATACTAAAAATAAAATACTTCAGCGTTGTCTTTCAGAAACAAAGCCACTTACTTGCGGAGTACCCCAAGGTTCAATTCTCGGCCCTATACTCTTTTTATTGTATGTGAACGACATGTCATCATCCACATCATATTGCAACATGGTTCTTTTTGCTGATGACACTAATTTACTATGTAAACACGCCAATGCTCAAAAAGTTTTGTCTAACCTTTCGACTTGGTTCCATGCAAATCGTCTCATTGTAAACACTGACAAAACAGTGTCTATGTCATTTCACAATAGTATCACAAAATCTTTACCCCAGGTTTCTCTTTCTTTAAACGGAACACAATTAAAAACTGTTACAAATACAAAATTCTTAGGTCTCCATATTCAAGACAACCTCAAATGGAATTGTCACATTGACAATCTTAATTCCCAATTAAGCAAATTGTGTTACGCATTCCGAATCTTAGTTAACGCAGTTAGTCCACGTATTTCCCGTTGCGTATATTTTGCAAACGTTTACTCCCATTTACGTTACGGCATTACCTTCTGGGGTAATTCCGGTCAGAGTATTCAAACTTTCAGAATTCAGAAGAGGATAGTTCGGATAATTTGTAAATCTCACCCCCGAAACTCTTGTAAACCTTTATTCAAGGAATTAAATATCTTAACACTTCCCTGCATTTATATTTATGAAACGGTCGTGTTTGTTAAGACCGAATTACTGAAGTGCCACCCTTGCTTTATACGAAACAGTCTCGTTCACGAACACTATACACGCAATAGTAATAATATTCATCGCCCTAGAGTGTCAACCACTCTTTGCCAAAAAGGACCTTATCATTCGGGAATCGTTCTATATAATTCCCTGCCCAAGAATATAAAAGACATTATGAAATTGAATATCTTTAAATCCGCGGTTAAAAACTACCTCCTGCACCAGTGCTTCTACACTGTAAAAGTATTTTATGATTTTAATAAAAGTTAAATTCGTCTTGTACTTTAACACGTCATTGCTGTAATACTTTTTAAATAACTTATAACAATTTCAAAAACTATTTTCATGAATGATTGTGTTGTCTCATGACTCACATTAATTTAGTTTTATGTGTACTCAACTTTGGCACGGTTGTGTACATAAATTCTGTATCGTGAATTTAGTGTTTTTTCAACTCTTATGATTTTTAAACACTATACTCAGAATAATCTATAGTTCGATAATAACTTGTACATGTAATGTTTTGCGTAAAATTACAAACATATTGACATTCTATTAGTATTATAACTTGCAGCTAACTTTTTATCTTATCTAGGAACTTATGGAAAAAAAATTGAATCCGCCTCTGCCTTAGGACCTTTGATCGGAATTGATGGGATGGTCCCTTGCTTGCTTCTGGAGAGTAAATTATTTTATCGTCCTCCACGTGGTCATACGCACTTTGTACAGTATTTTGACAATATATTTATTATTTATTTATTATTTTATCTTCTCAATTGTCTGGTTACGAGAACGTCTGCGTTGGTAGAGAATTCGAATTTTCTGCAGTTAATTTTACCGACATAGGTATTATTGTTTTATGTATTTATAGGCCTCGTCAATCGGATCTTGATATATTTTTGCGGAATGTTGAAATTAGTTTAAAACGTATTACACGCAAACCAATATATATTACAAGTTTTTTTTAATGTGGCGATTTCAACATTGATTTTCTGAGTTCTTAAGTTTCCGCGCATTCACCCATAAGTCGATTCAATAATCTTATCGACTTCTTTAACCTTATAACTACGATAAACAATCCTACTCACCACTCCAGTTTATGTCAAACATTACTAGGTCAGATTATTGTCAACAGTGAAATCTCGTATTCCTCAGCGGCATACAGCGATCTCCTTGCTCAACCTATTAAAAATAAACTATAACCACATAAAATCCTTTACAATTTGTCTAGACAGTTTTACTTACATGCTTTTTACAAGCTTTTATTTAACTTCACTTGTTAGTTCGTATGTTTGGGCCAAATCTTGCAACTGAATTTTAAACCAGTTCCCCTCAACCGATTGAACTGAAATTTAGCAGACATATACAAACCCCTGACAATGCAATATTACGATGTCTATTTCCAATAAAAACTTTTAATAAGGTTTTTTCTTCATAACGATTTTATTCTGAGATAACTTGCGGCGAATTATTTCCAGGAAGCTTCCCCTAAAATACAATCTCTCATACATGTAAGGACAACGCGTTGCATCATCTACGCTTTTCGTTTTAACTTCTTATCTTAGCATTATGATCGTTTCTCAAGAGATGTTTATGTTATCAGAAGGTTTATCTCACGGATGCTATATCGTTTATGCTATTTATTTATAATAACACAAGTTTGTGTTTAAAAGTTATTTTGAGTATTACAAATGAACAAGACAGATTATTTATTATAACAAATAAATAAACAAATTCTAATGCTAAAAAGTATAAAATAAAATAATAAATAATCGTAAATAAAATACATACTTCGGCAAGTACTTCCAACCCGCAACTGTCTAATGAAATTATGTGATGTCCACTTTATGAACATTTCGGGCAACAAGCTTTTCGGAAATAAATAATTCAACATAAAATATTAAATCATTTTCAGCGATAAAGATAGTAAGTACATTTATTTTTATTAGGATCCACTAATGTGAAATATGTATGAAGGTATAAGAATTTTACATTGCATTCCTTTAATAAAGACCTTATATTATTGGTTTTATTACTTCGCTTAAATAAAACCTTGTTTTTAAAAAAGGTTTTTATTTATTATTATATTTACAAATTATTTGCACGAGGAAATTTTAAAAGATGTTTACAATTGCCAAAACATCGACGACAAAGTCAATGTATTTATTTCAACATTCCTTAAACATTATAACTCTAGTTTTTCCTTAAAACGCAAGTTAACTAACACAAAGAAATTCAATAGATGGATCATCCATGGGATAAGAATTTCTTCCAAAAACAAACGCCGTTTATATTATCTTTGAAAACTCTACAATCAACCACCCGAGTTCCAAGATTATTTCAGTAAATATTCTCCGAAAAGTAGGCTATGCAGCTAAAGTTATGGAAAATAACGGACATTAAAATCGAACAACCAGACTAAAACCATGTGGGATAATTTTAAAAATTACAGATCACCTGAAAATCGCGGAGAAAACATTTCCCTACCAAACGATGGCAAAATTGTGTCAAATCCACATGACATTGCAAATTTGTTTTCACAGAAGTAGGTAAAATAACTAATTCAATATCTCAACACCAATATCCTCCAAATATATCCATCCACGTGTCCAATTCTATGTTCCCTTCCAAAACTAACTCCAGTGAAATAATGAGAATCATCAGTGCATTAAAAAACACATTTTCAACAGATGTAGATGATATACCCGAATTTATTGTTAAATTAAAATCCCATGTTATATTAAATCAACTCATAAATATCTTTAATAGTTCTTTATCAGAAGTAGGTTTCCTATCATATTTAAGAGAGCGTGGAATCTTTTCCACAACTAGTATCATATTTTCTTTCTTAAACGATGTTACCACTTCTCTTGAGCACGAAGAAAAATCCTCAGGGTGTTTTTTTTTGCTGATGACACTAACTAACTATGTAAACACGCCAACACTCAAAAAGTTTTGTCTAACGTCTTGGCTTGGTTGGCATCTCTTAAGTTGAAAAGCTTGAACTGCATGAAACCAATATTAGCAAAAGAATATAGTCGAACCTGTGTTACTTCAAGTAAGTGGAGTTTTTAAGGTATTAGTGGTGTAAGTGTTGATGATAGAAGACTGTTCCTGCTTCCTAAGAGATATTGTGAAGGTAATAATTAATTATACGACAGATGAACCAAGATTGTTTTAGGTACAAGGAAGTTTTGATGTAGGAAAATACTATTTTCCCAGTTGTTTCATATTGTTCATTAATTTTACTGGATGAATGGTAAAATTAACTGCCCAGTCTTTCAAAGTATTAGTTTATTGAGCTTGAGCAATTTCGACTGTTTTTTGTTTATATTATATAAATTTTCACTCATTTTATCACCATAAATCTTTTTTTTTTACAACCAGTACAAAGAGAATGTCTGTCCTCCAATCTTTATGCTAAATATTTTGAGTATTTTATTATAATAGCTCTGATGAGATCCCAACATGTGGGACGAAACGTAAGCTGTATATAATACTGATAATATAACAACTGTCTCGAATAACTTATTTTTTGTAGTGGTCACTGTGGTTTACATTGTATTAAATTACTAAGGAAATACGAGACCACAATTAATCAATATATTATGCTACTAATTTTGTGAACTAGAGATAATACAATATAATAATTACTTTACATGAAACAAGTTCTCATCTGGACTGCTAGATACATTTATTTGTAATGATTATGCTATGTATGTATTATGCTATGAGTAATGTATTCTTCTACTTTTGAATAAATAATTAAAGAAATTAATAATTCTGTTACAGAATATATTGGGCCAGATTCTCTCTTGTATTAGAATTGATGGGGAAAGAATTTACGATTAACACTTCTAGTCCGTTTTTATAAAATAGTTTGACTTAGAAGAGTTATATGATATTACAATATATAATGCTATATGATGGTGAATTTTAAAAGAACTTAGGACACTAGTTCTAAGCATAATCATATGAATCATTTTTAAAGTATTTTTATAAACTTGGAGCTATGGTGAGGAGGACCTTGTATGCAAGAGAAGAGGAACGTAACTTCAAAAAGATATATGGTTGGCAATGATAGTGTATACAAACCCTGTCGTATTTCGTACTTTAAGAACATGGAGTGTTTAACGTGTGTGGGGTTGAATATAACTATTGCGACTCTGTAAGGTTGGCAGATAATGCTTTTACCATTTATGAAAGTGAATCTGCTCATTTACATTTTTTGTGGGGTTTTAGGGCTAGTTAACGTCAAGGTCATGAGAGCCCTTGCAGGTGGGGAAAAATGCAATTTCGCACCATAGGGAAGAATCGTAGTAACCCCCGTGTGTGGGACTCGCCGAATACTTCGGCCATACCCATTAAAAACGCTCCTGAATTCAACAAATATCTAAATACAGAGATGAGAGGAAGGAAAAGGAAACAGTTACCCAACACATTATATAAAAAATGAAATAAATTCTGAAAATTAGAATTTTCAAACTATGGAAAGAAAGGGAAAAGGAAAGAAGAATACAAATTTAAACCCTCCCTAGAACTTGTGGGAGGAGTCTCGATGTACTTATAAAATTCAATAGTTTATTAACATCTTCCGTTTCGTTTCCGAGAATTGTTGGTAAATCTTCAGCCAGATTAATTTGTCTCCATATTCTCTTATATTTTCTGCAGTCAGTTAGTAGGTCACACAATGTCAGAGAAGAGCTACACTCCTCACAAACGGGTAGCACGAGCAAGAGATACCGATGAGTGAGAGGACAATGTCCTATGCGCAGGCGGGTCAGCAAGACCTCGCAGCGCCTGGCTGACCTACAGGAACTGCTCCATGACTTAACAGAAGATTTGATAAGTCGGAGCTTATTCCGTTCAACAGCCAATCACTCATTGTTCCATTTACTCAGAATTCTAGTCTTGATGGAATTTAGGAGATCCATTTTTGGAATCGTGAAGAAATCCACGCGATTCTTGAGGAATGCCGCCTTCGCGGAATCGTCTGCTTCCTCATTTCCTCTTATTCCCACGTGTCCGGGAATCCAGCAAAACATTATGTTCTTTCCGCCACTTTAAAGGGAGAAAAGTATATCCTGGATGTTCTGGATCAGCTTATCAACTGTATACATAGTCTGGATTGCTTGAAGGGCACTTAGAGAATCAGAGCAAATCAGGAAATTTGATCCACGGGGGCACTTTGTTGATCGCAGTGCTCTCAATATGGTGTAGCACTCAATACGGTGTAAATGCTGGACACGTCGCCAAGACGGTAGTCACAGGTCTTACGGGGGAACACCACGGAGCAGCCGACACCTACGGCCTGCTCCAACTGCTCAGTAAACACAGGAATATAGACCGGTGTTTGTCGAGAATTAGGTGGAAGTACCCTCAACATCGCGGCTGGAGTGTTCTTCTTGTCATGATGCAGAAGATCCAAATTAATCTTCGGCTTGTGCAAAGGCTAAGGAGGAGTCTTACTGAAATCTTGATTTAAAACATTAGGAGTGCGTATAATGAAGGTTTCCAAAATTTGTTTGGAAAGATATCGAAATGGTTTGGTTACTCTCGATCTATTGTTGTAGAAACGGATAGAAGAAGAGGAAGGAAGTAATACTGTGTTGTGGGCCATATTGTCGAGCAGAGTAAGCACATAGCAAAAGTGTCGTAACATGAGTAGTTGCCGCCGGAGGTAAAGAGATGTTTCGTTACTCTTGGCATACAAACTCGGAATGGGACTAGTACGGTAGACTCCCGTAACTAGTCGTATACCTGCATGATGGACACTATCGAACTCTTTAAATAGCTTGCACGAGCAGTGTTACAAACCAAACGTTTGTAAAGCCTTTGTTGAGACTTTTATGAATTCATTTTTCCGTGTCGTATTCCAGATTCCTCTTTCTTTCAAATACCGCACATATACAACTCTTTCTTTTCCGAAAAAATCATAATTCCAGAATACTTGATCTGTTATCTCTTTTCCCGTACTTACAATCCGCTTTTTCCACCCTTCTTATTATTTTCATATATACCTTGAAATTACCATGCTGTGTCAAAAACTCCATTACAAACGGGTTCAATACAGACCATTTACCATTATTTTCTGCATAATTCACATCCGGGATATTTACATTCGTAATTCGTCCATTCTTAATCTTCTCCCATCTTATCTGCCATCCTTTTATTAATTCTACAAATTCATATCTAAAATTGTACACTCCCTGTGGCGACAGGTCAAAGTGGTTTTTATACCTAAGACTGGCACACCATGTTCTACCAGGTCTAAGGACTATCGACCTATCGGACTCACTTCTTCTCTTTTGAAAACCTTGGAGAGGTAGAAAGGTATATCAGGAAGAGGGTGCTGAAGGATCGACCACAGCATCCTCTTCAGCATACCTATCAACAAGGGAAATACGTTGAAACGGCTAATGACGAGGCTGTGGAGTACCCTTGACCAGCAACAGCTAGCTATGATTGTTTTTTCTGGATACAGAGGGGGCTTTTAACCGTACTATGCTAAGCTCAATAAAGCTTAGCCTAGTGAATAGAGGAGCTAGTCCTACACTACCAATGAATTACAGCCTCCCTACAGGGTCACCAAGTTCTTCTATCCCTCAACTCTGTTGTGTTGAGGTCTATCATAACCAGGGAGTGTCCACAAGTTAGAGTATTTTCACCAACTCTATGGAATCTGGAGTTGGATGATCTATTTACCAGACTCAATGCTGGGGGAACCTATGCCTTGGGCTACGCTGATGATATCAGCTTGGTGGTCGCGGGGAACTTTCCCAGTACTGTTACGGAGGTCATTCAGAGCTCCTAACGTAGGGAGGAGAAATAGAGTCATGAAACATGCTTGTCGGTTAACCCTGAGAAGACGGAACTAGTTGTTTTCATTAGGATACGGAGGCTCGATGGCTTGTCAGAGCCCTTCCTTTTTGGGAAAAGACTAATCAGATCCACTTCAGTTAGGTATCTCGGGGTGATCTTGGAAGCCAGGCTAAGTTGGACAAAACATTAATTATAAGGTGGAAAAAGAACGCAAAATCTTGTGGGCACGTCGTAGAGCTATTGGGAGGACATGGGAACTACGATCAACAGTGGTCCACTGGCTCTATGTTGCTGTCATAAGGCCTACGATCACCTTCGCGTCACTGGTCTGGTAACCTGGCTCTGGGGTAGGGACGGTCATAACTAGGCTAAACAGCATACAATGACTAGCTTGTTTAGGAATAACCGGGGCGCTGGGCACTACTCCGCTCAGTGCCATGGAGGATCTCCTATGCCTACCTTCGCTTCTCGTATGTATTAGGGAGCTGGCAAGCATGGGTGCACATCGCTTATGGTCACTCGGAAAGTGGTACTTTAAGAACCCTCTAAAAAGACACACGGCAATCCTGACAAGACTCCACGTAGCGAGACCTTTGACAGCTATGATTGGGGACCTGATGGGACCCGGGTATAACTTAGACTATAAATTTTCCGTGGCAATCCCCTCGAGAGGGGATTGGGTAACAGGTGTCGGGACAAGTCTCCAGGCTGGGGGCCACGTTTGGTTTATGGATGACTTATGGAGCGGAAACTGGTGCTGGGACCTGTGGGCCCAATACAAGGCTCCACCTTTCTTTAGGGGGATACTCCACAATCTTCCAGGCAGAAGTACTGGTTGGCGTTAATTATATTCAGAATATGTTTGGACTTAGTGGCCGCATCAATATATCCAGCGACAGTCCGGCAACACTAAGGGCACTATGTGCATAATGAACAACATTCACACTTGTGTGGTAATGCCAACGGATGTTAGACACACTCTGTGAACGAAATGCAATTACCCTTCGGTGGGTTCCTGAGCATATGGGAATCAGGGGAAATGAAAAGGTAGAAGAAATGGTAAAGTTGGGATCTAGAGGCCACTTTGTGAACCCGGAACCATTCTTTGGAATATCTCCACGAAAGGAGAAGCTGGAGGATGTCAATTGAACACACCAGCAACATCTCACCATCAGTCACAGAATATAATCCAGACAGGCTCGCGAGTTAATCGCCAGACCAAGCCAGGAATAATGTCCTACTAAATTTAGGTTGGAGTCATATAAAGAAAGAAGTAGGTCTACTAACAGGCCAAATACCCTACGGAAACATTTACACATTTCAGAGACCAGTCTGGAACCAATGTGTAGGAGATGCGGCAAGGAGGAAGAAACCTCCGCGCATATACTGTTTGTGAGCTTTTTCCCAAACTAGATACCGTTACCTAGCTTCATATTTCCCGAATCTAGAGGATATCAGGAGGGCTAAAATCCAATCTCTGGTGTCGTTTTTCGAGGCCCTGGGGATGGAATAACCTTGACTGTACTAAGGGTTACAAACGACCTTTTAGGTCTATGTGCGGGGCTCCTCTAGTTGGAGCCCATCCATACCATCTAAATCTAATCTACCATGTATGGAATTGGATATCATGTCAGGAATGAGCTAGAAGTGGATGGATTTAGAAATGGACAGACAACTAAATCTCATAACTAGGAAATCAGTGGAATGTTCGCAGATCTGAGGGGAGTATACGACAGAAGGAAGGTATCTAAGGGAGTCTATTAAACGGGTAGAGTTTGTTAATAAGATTTGACGATGGTACTCTGCAAATGGAAGCATGTTAGATATTTTGTCGGGACATAGAGATACGAACAAGTATCTTTATGGAAGGAAAATATTAAGGACCGACCAACAAAGAAGAAGACAGTGTGGAACATATTATGTATGACTACATAATAAACGGGGAAGAGCGAGGGATGCGGTTCCAGAAGAACAAGAAAGATGCATTTGAAATCCGGAACTGGGAAAAATATATTGAAAACGAAAGTAAGTACAACGAATTTGAAGAATTTGTGACAGAAAGTATGAGGTTATGGCGTGCGTCATGAATGAGAATATGATTGGAAAACAACAGAACGAGAATGATGATGAAGGAAAGGAAAAGACGAAAGTAACTGTGAGAAATGAAATCCTTGCATGGTCAAGAGCTCAGGTACAGGGTACCAGTGAATACTAAAGAAAATGAAAATAAAAAGATCATAATTATATCACCGAGTGATTGGTCTACTGTTTCCATGACTCTTTATAAAATAATGTACTTGTCACTTTCCTTCCTAAACTTTTTCAAGTTTACCCTCCTGGACGGTTAATCCACATTTACCGAAAATAATGATGAACAATTGATTAAATGTTGACTTTACTTACTCTTTCTATTATTTAATCAAATAATAATGATATAGTGTAAAATACATTTTCAAATTAAGTCATAAATAAATTTGGAGAATAACAGCAATAAAGCAATTACTTTTCTGATGTTCATTCAGAATATCTGCATTTGTGTTTAAATACTATCATTCCTTGAAACAGGTTCACAGATTACGTGTCCAGATTTATGCATGAATGTACATTTTACAATGAATGAATTTTGAATAGCGATGGTATAAAAATTTACTTTAAAAATTTCGCTTACTGCCTGAAAATATATCCCTATGGATGTCAATTGCCTATCATAATGAACGAGTTATTGTGATACTATTATTACAATATGTTGTTAATTATGATAGGTAATTTTCAAATACCATGCACAACGATACTAAGCGAATGTCCACCAACTTCAGGGCGAAATATCATATGTACAAGTATGAAATTCGGAATAATGATAAAAACTTGTTTATTCAAAATATACTTCATTGCTAGTTACACATTTTTCTCATCTTTCGGGTAATTTGTGGATACCATGCAAGTAAAAATCTTCCCCTTTTGACGTCAACCATTTATCGATCCATTTTTTTCACAACGTCGGACGTTCAAAAGCGCTGCTCAGCATGTGCGTGACCCGTCGATGCAAACAAGTGGTCATCGGTAGGAGCCAAGTCTGGTGTGTAAGAAGGATGGAATAGAACTTCCCAATTGAGTGCTCCCAACGTGTCACGACCCGGTTTTGCAGTGTGTGATGGAGCATTGTCGTGGAGGAAAATGACCTTGAGTTACCTTTTTCGACATTCTAGTCGTTTTGCGAGTAGTGAACGGTTCAAATCGCTCAATTGTGGTTGGTAGCGTTTGGTATTTACCGTTTCACCAGACTAACAGCTCATAATAGACCACACCTTTTTGGTCCCACCAAACACAGACCATAGTTTTCCTGCCAAAGCGATTCGGTCTTGCGTTTGATGTGGATGACGTGCCTGGGTTTACCTATGATTTTTTACGCTTGGCATTCTCAAAATATATCCACTTTTCATCCCCAGTAACGATACAATGTAAAAACGACTTATTTGTATCGTTGAAGAAAATTTCAGGTGTGGTTTTGCGCCTTTCCATCTGCCTCTCGTTCAGCTGGTGTGGTACCCATCTGCCGACCTTCTGAATCTTTCCCATCTCTCGTAGATGATTGGAAACAGCTTGTTGACTAACGTTCAATTGTTCTGCGAGTTGTTTTTGCGTTTGTGAATCGACTTTGTCCAACAATGCTTTCAATCCCACATCTTCTTACTTTTTTGCCGATTTTCCGTGTTCCTTGTCTGCAACATCGAAATACCACTTCTGAAACGCCGAAACCATCGTTCACATGTATCTTGCGATGGAGCATGTTCACCATAAGCTTCTCGAAGTAATCGGTATGATTCAGCAGCAGTTTTCTTCAAATGAAAAAAAATTAATGCTGTCCGCGAATGCTCTTTATTTGGCACAAATTTCGACATATTGAACACAGCAAAACAATACTATACACACACTTTTCCAACTTATCACTTGTGCGCGTTGACTCTTGATAATGGCACAATAAAATGGCGAATACGTCAAATTTTTATACTCCGCGCACCATCTGTTGTCTCAAATCCGCACTTCATACTTGTACACCTGTTACATAGTATTAGCGACATAAAAACATTCCTTTAGGAAATTATAAGAAACAATGCCAAAGATAAAATATTCTTGTTTTATCGTTTTTTTAGTGATGACTATTTTTAAATAACCAACTAACTTATCTGCAGAAATATATTGATCTTATAATAATTTGGGTACCGAAATATTACGGGTATTAAGAAAATACTGGGGACAATGATAAAAAGCATTGCGCATTTCTTCTAAGAAGTTTCTAAAGCTTTCTTATTATATGAGCTTTTTCATTTTTGTTTTCTTCGTGCATTCTTCTATTCGTATTTTATTCCTCTGAGACCTTTGTTCTGATGTCAAATGATTTGGTGGAATGTTAGTTAAAATGCAAGTAATGTTTTTTTCACATGTTTATTCCAAAGCTATACATTTCAATTATTTGTAGTATTTGTTCCTCACTATGTCTATCGTACTTTGTTTGGAGAAATCATGATGTTATTTTTGTGTTGTATTGTGAATATGCATTGTGCTGTGTTTTTGATTGCCCATGTATTTTTTACGAAATAAACACGACTCCCTAAAATAAATTTCGTCAGAGTAGGGAAGTTTCAAAATATTGTGTAATACTGTCTTTACAATTTCATTTTAATAATCAAAATTATATGATACTAACAATATTTGAACTTAGATGAAACATCGTCCTACAAAGTTGACCTGATTTAAAGCATAAATTAAAAATGTATATTATTTCCTAAATTAACTGATTTGTAACAAAAAATATATTCACAATCATGTTAAGGATTTTGGGAGGTAGTTATTGATAGAATTTAGATTGCTGTATCCGAGTATTACGACTGCGGTTGTCAACCGCAAAGGATGAACATACACCACAGCTATATGAACTGAGACATAGAAATGAAAAGAAACAAATTTTTCTGGCCCCATCGGGAATTGAACCCGGGTTGACTTGATGAGCCAGCACGCCATCACCGATGCCATTACATGTAAGATACAGAAATAAATTACAACTTACATCATTTTTACGGACGATTACGAAATATTTGTGGATATTAAAATACATAACGTTTTGTCTCGTGGTTTGAGTCTTCATTAGGTGATAAATAGTAACAAGTAACATAAAAGTAGCAACGTAGTTTAATAAGCACAATAACAAGTAGTCGTCCGTTAGAAGGTCGTAAGTAGTTTATTTCATATGTAAGTATATTTCTTACTGAGAATTGACATAAGTACATCGTAGGTCTTTGAGATACATCGTATAGGTTCATCGTACATTTTCATTATTTCAAAAATACGAAAATAGTCACTGCGGTGTTTACTGCACAGTAAACAATAACATTACTTTGAACATTTTCATTACATATAGGAATGTTTTTACATGAGTGCTCTGTACTTCACATGCGCGAAGCATGCCAGATTTCGGCCTTTAGTGACCTTGTTCCTTCTGCCCCTTCTTACGTTCCCCCATTACTGCGTGCTGCGACTCCGCTCCGCAAGTGTGACAGAACATGCGGAGTAGAGCAATTTTTGTAGTTTGTACCAAGTGTAAGAGTTTGTGCAGAGCAAAGTTAGCCCTAGTGCGGAGTTGTAGGATCGCAAATGTCGCTAACGTATCACGAACAGTCTGAATGCCTTTAACTTACCCGTAAGTAACCTCGCTATTCGATTACCGAGTTACAGAATACGCCTGCACATCAGTTATCAATAGTATTTGATCATGCACAATGGAGCATCACGTACCTCTCAAAGAATATTGTTTATATCAGCTTCGTCAGATGTGTCAGTTTTAGGACGCAAGTAGTCAAATACCATTCTTTTCAAATAAATGAGTCATTAAGCGCCTTTCCTTGATGTAATTTTTAATGGGAGAGGTGAAAAATGAAATTATAGGAAATCCCAGACACATATTTTAATACTCTAAAGCATAATACTTCATTTGTGTAAATTGCTCCGTCCGATTACCCAGGAAAGGAACGAAACAAATTGTGGACATTTGCGTATTAATGTATACTTATCTGTGAAACTAATAAAAATCCTTGCGGTGGCCATATGATTGTAATAACTCGCACGTGTATGAAGGCTCTAGTTCCTTTCATTGACGTAAATGAAAAAAGTCTCTAGCTTTCCAGAGACGCAAACGATTGTAAACAATATCGGATCCTGACAATAAACGGATGTCGTATATGGGCGAACGCCCCGAGACTGTAACAACCTCCAGCCCCCACTTCGTGACTCTGTCACTTCCTGGGTGTTGAGTGCAAATACAGCTGCATCGAAGCCCTTAGGTCATATGTTGGCACGGTATCTGCAGGTCTCCGAGGACGAAACGACACGCTCTCAAAACATCCATACAAACACGAGCTATCTCACTCTAGCGCAGGTTGTGATGGATACAAACCACGGGATTTTGAGGAGGGTAAACAAATGATACATAGGGATCTATCGACAAGAAAAAATATTTGATAAGATTGAATTACCACCAGACGTCATCGATATGATCCGACATAATAAAGTTTCAGAACAAAAGTACATGATGTCATGAATTTGTTTCAATTTGTTTTCTTTATGTCACTGTTTTTGTTTCCTTTATGGGAAAAGCATGTGTTTTTCCTTTAAAAGTAAACACAAAACGATATTTTTCCAATGACAAAAAAAATTGAAACAAATGTTATGTTTATCCGTATTTAGTCGCGCAACACTCAGTCACCAATCCGAACTGTGAAATTGTTTCATATAAACTACTACTGTTGAGATTTCGTTTGTAGTGATAATTCATATATATTCAATATTACGCATTTTGCGGAGAGAAATTTAAAAAAATGGAATGACTTACCTCAATAAATTTTTTTTAAAATCTGTTTTGAGGTATTGAAACAATTATTTTCACTTGTGTCTAAATACACCAACTTTCAATATTGCCCTGGTGTGGGTATTCAGCATTCAATGCATTCCATTACCAGAAGAATAAACAATTTTCTTTTTGTCAAGTAGCAAGACTTCTTAAATTACTCAATTTTCATTCGCTTATCAATTTCACAAATTCTTTGAACATTGCACCAAACCAAAAATGCTCTTAGACGTTGTAATCTTTGTATATAAAACTTCAGCCTGCGTATGGTTGTGCTCTCAAAACTCGAAAAGTAGTCGGTCGATTGACTTGAAATTTTGACACAACATTGAATTTGAATACGCACGTCTTTTTATATACCTATCATATCGATGTCATACCTGTACCCTCTTGATTTATCTGAAAATATCGAAAAAACGGGGTGAAATTGGGGTTGGAATGTTTTATGTTTGTACCCCACCATAACTCTAGAGAGCCGGGAACAATTTAAACCAAACTTGATACATGGATGACTGACTATATGAAAACAAGCAATGTGTGGGTAAGACATCCCTTGCATCCCTAGGGAATGAGCTGTAAAAATAATGAAAAAATCCGATATTAGATTCGGAACCATACTTTTCGGTGCCATTGTGATGGATAAGAGAGTCCCCGGTGCTTTGTAAGTTAACAATTGGTCCACATTGGAAATAATTTGGAAACTCTAGCATTCCTGGGGTAGGGATGGTAATGAATGAGAGGAACACATAATTAAAAAATGGCCGATAATAGTAATGAATAAATCATTCTTAGGACCTCTAAAGTGAAGTGACACCTTCATTACCAGATAAGTACACGACCATCCCCTATAAGGAATAAAAACTCTTCGTGTTGGAGATAAGGAGTAAAATGTAAAAATAAACGAAAGTAACCGATATTAGTGTTGAGATCGTAATTTTCATGGCCGCTGAAATTAGTAGTGAAATTCTCAAAGACGTCAAAGTTCACAATCAGCCCGTATAAACTCCAGCACCCCTCGGGAAGGAGATGCCATGAAAAAAATGGAACATGACATATCTGTGAAGAGTCCATAACTTTCGGCGTCGCTGGGGTGATAGTGAAATCCCGATATCGTGTAAGTCTGAACTCAACCTTCATGAAACAACTTTTATGTATGATCTGGCTTGATAAATATTACATTTTCTTTGCTTTGAAATCGGCAGCTATTCTAACCTGACTCGCTTTGCTCGTTGAAGGTTTTACCCCCAAAACACCAAATACTGGGCTGCGCCCTTGCTAAGATATCTAGAGGAAAAAACCTTACTTACATTAAAATGATTCACCGCGAAGATCATCGTACACGGAGTGCATCCGGTGACACTTTAAAAGCAGAAAATAGGTTTCGCTGCACCGTATAATTCATAGTATTAAAAATATACAGAAGAATGCCTGATTTATTGTATGTATTTACTATCATGAATTATTGTCAAATAAAAATATATTTTCCTCAGATCTGTCTGTCGTAAACATTCCAAACTATTTATCTCTAAATTGTTGATATATGCATTATGTCTGAAACTTGTGTTTCGCTACTGCACTACGCAACATGATATAATTATTACCAATTTAGGAAACATTCTTTTCACTTTCTTGCATTAATCATACGCACCTTAATTTGTCGAGTCTGAAAAAACAATGTCCTTTCAAAAAATATCAATGTGAAATTTCGAGAAATGTGTTACATTCACTCCCTGTTAACTGGTTATTAAATACTAAAAAAATCTTAAACACACGTACAATATGAAAGAATAAATCGATACAAATTCTCGATAAATATTCAACATTATTTTATTGAATATTGATATTTTATTCCTTGAGTGGTAATGCTCATAGCCAACTGTATTCAAGGATTAAGCAAATGGGCCACCTGCATACAAACGACACAAGGAGTAAAACAAATACTAACTTATTATGATACGTATGAAAGAGAAATGACTGATATAATTACTCTTTCACGAGAAGCGTTGAAACAAACTAAATTTTGTATCGAAAAGACCTTAAAAATTACATAAATAAAGAAAATATACTCACAGTATTTAGCTGAATGTCTTTAAGTGAACATGAAATGCAAATACGGTCCATTGTTGGACGTATTATGAGAGATAAAGAAATACTGAATTTTATAATAAAAATTAATAAATAGCTTAAAGTAGAACATAAAACATTGTCGAGTACTATAAAATTAACCACATATTATTTAAATGGTATAAATTATTGTTTCTTGCCTAAAACGTAATTCTTTAAGAACGCAAACAAACTTTTACAATCAATCGATACAAATTTTCACGGTCTGCTGCACACATGAATTGGTTTAATCATGTCTTATTGAAGAAAAAACGTTATAAAATTAATAATGGTCTTAGTTTTGATACTTCTAACATCGTAAAACGAATTTCAATCTCAATATTACAAAAAAAAACTCAAAGCGAGTAATAATAGAAAAATGATTCATTTCTAAGTATCTCACATTTTCAAAAACCTACATTGACAATGTAAATAATAAGCATCTTTGTAATGTAAATAAAATACAAATACGTACCTGAGCTAATCATTCACAAAATACGACATATTTTAACGAATTTAACGACACATTTTAACGAATAAGATTTCACTACAATTACGTTTGGTAATTTATCATTGTTACTCTTCAGATACCATTTCACATATGTCCACATAGATTCACTTTTGTCATTTTAATTGCACAAGACACAAAACAATAAAAACACATATGGTGTTTATTATAAACTGTGAATGATATGAAAATACAGTGCCTAACCTATAATTACTGTGTGTTGTTCTTGTGCTGCAAGTGTAACAATTCAAAGTGAGAGATATTACACATATTGTGCTGCATGTGTATTGGAAATTAATATCTCATCATCATCTGAAATATATAATGTCACCATAACCTCTCAGCACAAAACAGTCACTTCTTTTGAGTTAGTCTTGCAAAATGGAGGTTATCTGGTACCTGCATGAACCCTGAATCCTATTAAAGTATATTTATCACGTTGGTACTATTGTAAACTACCCATAATTCCCAGTAAATCCAGTAGCAGATTCTCAGGATATAATATATAACGGTTAATGCTAATAAAAACATCAAAATCGTTTCATTTACAGGCTTGCGCAGGGCATTTACCATACTTAATATATGGCCATCCAACATATTATATTTGGCATATATGCCAAGTAACCCTTATTTTTTGCTACTGCGGTAAGTATCTCACTTTTTCAAAAACCCATTTTGGCAATGTAAATAATAAATATATTTGCACTGTAAATAAAATACAAATACGTACCTGAACTAATCAATAACAAAACCTCATACGAAACATTTTAACGAATAAGACTTCTTCACGATTACGTTTGGCAATTTATCATTGTTACACTTTAGATGCCATTTCACATATGTCCACAAAGATTCATTTTTGTCTTTGTACTTGCACAAAGACCCAAACAATAAAAAAAAACTCATATGATGTTTATTATAAACTGATGTTAAAATTAAAGCATACAATACTTCAACACGTCTATAGTACCTTAAATAACTTGCACTAATCACGATCTATCTCAATACGATTGTTCTGATTTTCGCCGCCATACTACTTTTTTGTTATCTAGGGGGTTTTGGCTTGAGTTATGTGTCACATCAACAAGTTAATGTTCGTTTGCGTTACGTAATATTAAATCCCCGAAAAATGTATTTTTAAAGTGTAAATCTCGAATTTTTTGTATTTTGTCATTCGTTGCTATGAAAAAAAACAACAAATTTCATGCTTCTACAACTAGTAGAAGTATCTTTTTCATTCTGATATATAGATCAATGAAAATTACACATACGGGCTTAGATATATAAGGAATCGCTTTGCACGCTGGAGTTTTACTCCCAAATCCCCAATTAAGGGGCTGCACCCTTGCCAAGTTGTTTTATAGCCTTCATTAAATAAAATAATTTAGAATCCTTTTCTCAATTCAAAAATCTATTCAGAATACATCGACAGAATACTCTACAAACATCCTAAATCATTGTATTTTTTTGTTTTTTGTTTGGGGCTTTAGGGCTCGTCAACAAGGTCATTAGAACCCTTTAAATCATTGTAAATTATTACATTTCATGATTTGTTTCTTTACATGAAACTTTTTTGATTTACGGTAGAATGTATTGTCTACTCCACTTTCCCAAGAATACTTGCTTAATGCATGCCTGAAATGTGTGCCAGATGAAAATTGTGTCTTTGCTCTCTTTGGCACCCTTGGGTGCATTTACAGCAGGGAATATTTATTAAATCTTGACAAAACGGACTGACAACAAAAGTTTTTTATGATATTCTCCAAAAAGAAGAATATTTTATTTTTGTACAAATATATTTATTTAAATACACAAAAATTTACTACTCACTGTATAATGCAAAATAAGTGAAATAGAATATTTATTTTCAACAAAATATTGGAACAAAAATAAAAGTTAATTATTTACATATAGGAAAAGAAACTTTGAAATGACATTGCAGTTTTCAGAAGAAAAAAAATATAGGTCTAATTGTATACACTTTGGATAATTAATGATGATTAATAAAATATAAATAATTCCAATGCAATCAATAGTCAGAACAAAATAAAAATATAATTTAATTAGAATAGATGCAATGAATGATATTTCTTCAATGATATATTATATCAATATTTGAAGTATAATATTAGGAAATTAAATATTGAAAGTCAGGTCCACAATATAGGGTAATGAAGTTATTAAAAAAATTACAAAAAGTATTTAAAAAATCAAATTTTGAGCACATATCTTCACTCAGTTTAAATTTGAACACAATATTCTTCTAGAAATAAGGTGAAATTGGAATCCATACCATGCACTAGAACTGGTATTTTTAATATGACCAGTTTCTTTTCTCTTCATGATACATATATTGATTTCAGAACACTGCTCATTCAACATTATTGTGGTGAGGGCTCATTTTCATTCTCATCTATCTAATCTGTCTCTAAATTACTGTCGTATTCACATCTAACATAATGTTGTTGTTTCAATCTTTAATGTCTAATCAGATTTCATTAATAAGTTAATAGCCTAATAATAACCTAATAGCAGTTTCTCAAAATGAGTTATTCAAACTTTCAATGTAAAATTAAAATTAAATATATCACACAGAAATAGCAGAATAATCGAACTCCGCAGTATACCTTAAATTCTGTGGTTCCCAAAAAAACTAATTGAGCCGAAATTAATTAACCGAAATATGCTGTTGGGAAGTTGTGTTTATGAAATAAGCCAATGCATTTCTTGGTTTCAAAACTTTTGACTACAAACATGATGGATATTTGTTGAAAAAAATATAATTTTTATAAACAATTCTATAAAAATTGTTCACAGTTCTTTTGGACAACTAACAAATTACTACTGTGAAATAATATTTCATAAAACTTGAGTTTCTGATGACATAATAGTTGGGAACTCATTTTTCAATTAATAATAAATAAAAATTATATATGATCAATGTAGAAAAAGTAAATCTTTATTAGCCATCCTCTAAATATTTTAATCAGATCTCTAGTATTAGGTAAAATGCCTTTTCTTAATGGGATCTACTTTTGTCCCACTACTTAACTTCTTTTAACAATTTTTATACTGATAATAAGACATCAATTTAAGTACTGACCAAATAAAACTAAATTGATCATGGCATTAGGTTGTAATATTCATACATTGATATTAGTTTGATATGGAGAAAAATATATCAGCATTTATGGAGAATATACATGTTACATTCTTCCAAAACAACAACCCTAAGCCATCATAGAAGTCATGTCCCATGTATTCATAATATTTCCAGGAAATTCAAAACTTGATTTAATAGCTCATAAATTATGGGGCAAAGTCATGGATCATGCTCCAATTTTTTTGCGCAAATTAAGAGAAACAATAAAGAAAAGAAACAGTGTAAGGGAAGACATTCTTTTAACAAAAGCAACTATTATAATATCAGTATCGAGCTATTATAACATATCTCTGACATAACTGATGTACAAATAAATATACCAAATCACACTCTGATGTATATTAAGAAGGTAATCGATGATTTGAGGAAGAAAGTAGAAACAGTTTCCTCGAGGTTTTGAATAATTAATCCATAACTGAAGTTTTACTGCACAGTAAAACAATGTAAGAATTTGTCATAACAATCCACAAAATGATAAAACAGTTATTACAAAATCAGTGGCATCATCTCACTCAATAAACACGTTCAGGAACTGTTTTATTTTAAAATAAATCGACTCCATAATTAGTTACATATTCCCATTTCATCACACTAACTGTACAAAAATGAAAAATATACACTTCACAACTCAAACGTTTATATTTTCCCTTTATTTCTAACATTTCAGTGCAAAAACTCTTTACTTCGACTACACAAATATTTTTATTAAATATCATCTTAGAATATAGTGGATGTACAATAATTATGATAAGAAAACTATTTAGAGTATAAGTATTGATAACTAAAGCACAAGGAACTAGGATAACAACTAAAGATGCAACTTTAAAACAACAATTGAATAATTTTACACAGCAATATTGACTCAGATATTGCTTTTTTTTCCTTTTCTTTTTTTGGGGGGGGGGGGCTTTAGGGCTCGGCAACATCGAGGTCATTAGAGCCCATCCAGATATTGCTAATGATATAGACATGGTATAGTCCACGACAAAACAAGGAGAGAGATAATAAATATTTATAGAGTGATGACACACACTCCACTAAAATTAAAATAATACTACCTTGGATTGCTGAACATATATATATTAGTCTCTGAGTTTTCCACTAATTTAAAAAAAAGCTTTCCAAAGTGAATTTATAAATAAATTAATAAATACTTCTACTATTAGCATGCCACCAACATTGAATCCTAAAAAACAGAACAAAATAGATAACAATAAGTTAGATTTGTTTGATATTGCACTGTGAATTTTTAGATGACCGAAAATTTATTTCTTGAGGACAACTTAACACATATTTTATCTTCTAGTTCATCGTTAGAAATATTTTTAATATTATTAAAATATTTAATATTGTATTGATACATTACTATTAAAAAAAGCACCTGAAACAATAGCCATGACTAATTTGAAATACATTTGTAATAGAAGTTGGCAAATCGATGCAACAAAAGTACTATAGTAAAAAATAATGAAACAATGAATTGTTATTTCACTAATCTAAGAAGAATTAGTACAATATTTATTCAGAAATACCAAATATTACCTATAGAACCTTAAATAACTTGCACTTTTCTTGATACATCCCATTACGATTTGTTCTGTCGTACGCCGCCATACTACTTTATCGTAATCGAGGTGACTTTGGTTTGTTCATGGCACATTCCCAAGCTAGTGCTCGTTTGCATTGCGTAATATTAATTCTCCGGAAATGTACTTAAAAAATAAAATTCTGGAATTTTTGGAATTTTGTCACTTATTGTGATTCGGGTGTGTTGATCCAAACCAAAAGCTAGTTTTTCTCTCTAAACTATAGCTTTTTTCCACTTCGATATTAATGTTTTATACTTTCTATATGAAAAATTTAATTATTTTATTTAATATTTTTTACGTACTTAAAAATAAAAATATGAATAGATTGATCCCAGGACGCATAATAGAAAAAATGGTCACATAAAATTAATCAGAGTGTAATATTCGTTTAAATACATTTACGTTTCTTAATTCTAATTTTGAGGTAAAGTCGTAAGCCATTTGCGCACGTGATCATCGACTTCTTTTGATCGTTTTCAAATCATTTCGTCTTTCAAGAAAGGAAACGAAAAAATAACCCAGGGGGATCAATCTGGGTATTAGTGATTCAAACAGCTAGTAAGCGGCATTCACTGTTTGTCGATCGTGAAGGAAGGAAGCTCCCCTAAGATTCCAAAGCACAGTCACAACACAGAGAATTTTTACGATTGAGAGACGCATTTTGGTTTTAACGGGGAATGCTTCGTTTTTCTTTTCTCGTCAATTTTGATTCCGAAGGGTAGTGATGCACCCATGTCTCATCACATGTAAATATGCGCTTTAAGAAGACTGCCCTTTCTCCCTGATCAGTTTAAAAAGTCCCTCGCGTATTTGTCACGTGATCTCTATTTGCTTTCTGGTCAACAACTTCAGAACCAGACTTTCATGAGTCATGATGCTCTGT
The DNA here is from genome assembly GCA_002313205.1 of Laupala kohalensis. Lineage (NCBI taxonomy): Eukaryota > Metazoa > Arthropoda > Insecta > Orthoptera > Trigonidiidae > Laupala > Laupala kohalensis. The sequence goes on along the minus strand of NNCF01129947.1, from coordinate 264,839 downwards.
GACGATTGCTTGAGCACTCTCATGGCTGATACATGCCAATGGGGCAAAACAGCTAAAAATTGGGAGAATTTAATTATATACATGCCGTGGATTGATAATGACTTAACATTTCGTGGTTCATTGTATTTTGCAAGTAAAAGGCAGCGCCGTAATATCACTATTCGTGTCACGTAGATAGAAGTTGTTGCGTCGCTCCTTGTAAAAAAAAATCTGCGCAATTTAGATGGAGGGAGGACGTTGGGCAGTCAGAACATCATGAGTTGTGACGCGAGCGGGGTTGGCGGGCACACTGATCGCGAGGACAAGCTGATGCTTCATGGTATGGAAGCTATGAAGGGCACTGGCAGTGCTTGGTCGACACAACAAACCTATCGACTTCTTATTTCTTTGATGAGCTGATTAACAGTCATTCTTCAGTTATGATCGTATCAACGTGTGATTATTAACTCACCCTAGTATCCATAATGCCTACATTATCAAACAGGAACCAAGAAACGACTGCTGCGTTAGCTATGTCAGTCATCCACGTGGTTCCTTGTTTATACTAATTCTACTACTATTAACGTCCATTATATAATCTAATTAAATATATAATTAATAACTTAAGAACTTTTATGGACGAATAATATTTATGTTTTCAGTGAAGAGCTCACAACGTTTCAACTTTGATTAAAGTCGTCGTCAGGTGATCAAGTAATAACAAATTATAACAATAAACATAACAACAGGACATATGAACATGATGTAAACAGAAATATAAACACAAAAAAGCAGAAACACAAACATGTTATAATATGGTATTGTATAAACCTGTTAGTTTTTCAGTGAATGTGCGTAAATTCAAACTCCCGTGTGTATTTTATTATAAATATCATTTCTGATATATAACGTTCGTAACAAATATCTTCTTTGTCCAAAATTAATGTATTTTTCTAATCCATCAAGTGATCGTTCCTCGTTTATGGTCATTCTGTGGCACACACATTATTTTCGTACAACGTCGTCAGCGTCTAGCTTCCTCTCGACATATCATCGACAGAAACCGACATATTAGTGCATTCGTGTTCACAAAATGTATCTTCAAGTGAATCAATATTTCCGATTGTTTAACGCTTTCTTTCGTTCAAAATTCATTGTTAACCGTTTGCAACTAGCACTGTAACCTCGTGGTCAGTCAAGACTTCACTGGGAATGGAACGAAGAGCAACAACCCGCGAAACGGATTTCTCGACTAATAACACTAACCTTGAACACTCTATTGTCGGCCAGCTTGGAATTGAATGTGAAGACGAGAAGAAAAAGGTCCCGATTTATATTTGACTCACCATCTTACAATAAGAATATAAAGATAACACAATGTTCACTTGAGTTCACATAAATTACTTTAGTACGTTTATGTAATTAACCAGGTGAATCTCATTTTATGCTCCAGCATTAGGCTGCCATCTTTTTCTTCTCGAATCTCCGCTGATAATGCTATTACACTGTCTTGTCCTTATGGAAGCGTTCTCGTTGTTTAATTATATATCTACAAAGATTTTGAGGGAGATATTGCGGTAACTATCCAGAAAATGTATTTTTAATTTAATGTTGCATCCAAGTGCACGGAAATCGAATAACATTCGTCCAAACCGATTATTGTACTCGTAATGGGCGAGTCGTGTCATAGTGCCTAGCGTACGCGCCTTTTTTTAGCTCTGGTGACGCAGGTTCAAACCCTGTCCGATCCAAGTAGAATTCGCGGTGGTGGACGAAGCGGTGTTCGCGGCAGGTTTTCTCGGGGTTCTCCCATTTCCCCTGCCTATCATTCCACCACAACATTCACTCATCATCATCGCCTCATTCTCATGTCATGCTTGTCATCCTCGTCATTAGGAGACCGTCTGAGCAGAGACGGTAGTCGTGAACAACGACCAGGACACAGAGGAACCTCAACGCGGTGTCCCCGAAGCAGCAAATGCTGTTAGAATTCCACTTCTCCAATTACTCCAGAAGCAATTCTGATACAATACATTACATTGCACTCGTACACCTTTTAGTTGGCAAAAACTTAGTTTAATTTCCATAAGAACCACGCTTCCTTTACTTGGTCATTCGTCTCCCTCATGAACTCAATTGCATAGGAGTTTGAATATAAACAATGCGGATGTGGAAATCTATCTCATACATATAAAAACTGTACATGGCTTTTTCAATGAATATTTACATAGAATGGAAAAAGCATAGTCTGAGACATGTTTCATACCCAACGAAAAAACGGACTCACGCAAGTCATACAACGTTCCATTGATATGATCCGCACATCATTTACGAATAATGTGTTGAAGATTCAGTCTCGATCAGGAGTCTAAATTGTAAGTGCTGATAATATGATAAAAATATAATCGTGTTAATCTAAAGAAAAATGATCTACAGTATCTAAATTTATAGATACGGCCATGATATACAAGAAGTATCTGCAAATGAGAGAATTCCAATTATTGCGTTGATAAATCGTCCGATCAAGATGATATACTGATCTTGAACCCCTAATCTCAGTTTTGAGGATGTGGGAAGTAGGGGAAAGGCAGTGCAAAGTACTAATTGCAGAATGCAATAGACACCGCCTTCGTGAAATACGCAAGCTGCAGCGGGGTGCTTGTCAGGCTACCTGTGAGGAGAATGTCAGTCCTGCATCAAGATTATGTTTTAGATACTCCTATTTACAATAAAAAAAGTTACGGATGAATAGGAGGAGTTCTTAGACCGAAGCATCTATTAATCAGTGGTATGAAAATCATGAAATTATAAATACGGCGTTATAAAATTTTACTTTATTTGGTAAACAAATAATTAAATTCATCCGTGAAGACTAACAATAATTGATAAGTAACTCATCCAATTACAATTGAACGTGTACTGAGAAGAGCTCGTAAAGACTCTTAAATAATGAAAAGAAATTAATGAATTTCAGGAAGTGATAACGAAGATGTTTAACGTACGCCAGATAAAAAAAACTGAAATAGACAGACAGTGTCCACCACCTCACGTAGGGGATGGAACCTGTAATTAAAACTCACCAAGAGACACTATCAAACAACGTGACAGAAAAAATACATTGAGACAGGAACAGAAGAGGAGGACTAAAATCCCGGGTAATGTCCACGTGATGAACTGGTATTCACGAATGTGGAAGGATGGTGTATTAGGCAATATATTGTAATCCTTGTTTTGTTAATAAATTCTAATACCAAATTCTAATACAATAGAATGAGAATTTACTTAATTCACAAGTAGTAGTAGTAGTAATAATAATAATAATAATAATAAATTTATTGTCATATAAATTATGTCATATAATATAAAACAGTACACACTGCGTATGACCACGTGGAGGACAATAAACTAATTTACTCTCCGGAAGCAAGCAAGGGACCATCCCATCAATTCCGATCAAGGGCCCTAAGGCAGAGGCGGATTCAATTTTTTTTGCATAAGTTCCTAGATAAGATAAAAAGTTAGCTGCAAGTTATAATACTAATAGAATGTCAATATGTTTGTAATTTTACGCAAAAAATTACATGTACAAGTTATTATCGAACTATAGATTATTCTGAGTATAGTGTTTAAAAATCATAAAAGTTGAAAAAACCAACACTAAATTCACGATCTATTGTTACAATAAACACGCCCCTAGACAAAGCCTAGAGAACCCCTGTATAATAAATCCGCCTCTACCCGAAGGAAAAACGGAGAAAAACCCGGGTCAGGATGGGGCTACAGAATTTATGTACACAACCGTGCCAAAGTTGAGTACACATAAAACTAAATTATTATGAGCCATAAGACAACACAATCATGCAAGAAAATAGTTTTTGAAATTGTTATAAGTTATTTAAAATGTCCTACAGCAATGGCATGATAAACTACAAGACGAATTTAACTTTTATTAAAATCAATAAATTCTTTTACATTGTAGAAGCACTGGTGCAGGAGGTAGTTTTTAAC
>NNCF01129947.1:240955-251203 GCA_002313205.1 Laupala kohalensis | reverse complement strand
AAAAAAAAAATTCATTTGGTGATCATTCGGCGTAGATCGACACAGAAGAGTTCCGACAAGAAAATCATGTACATTTACTATCGGTACCTACATCAGATTGTTAGAAACCATATTGTTGAGGGTCCGAAATTTTCGATCGACCGGATCAATGCTGAATTAACCTGGTAGACCTCCCAGTGAGCGGACACTCAAGAATATTATATGTACACACCGAGGTTGTATCACTTTAAAAACTTGTTGAAGGTTTAATGTGTTGTGGTTAATGAAAAAGATAAAACTTGCTCTGTATGATGATAAAATAAAATATTGACAAGGATCTATATTATCTTTTATTGTTGTTTAAAAAGGGTATATAATTCTAACGGACTCTGTCCTTATGACTTCTACTGACATCTGGTGGTACAATGCAAAACGCCGAAATTTGTAACTTTGACATGCGAAGGAAAATACCAATAATGAATGGGCCTTATGAACGAAAGTACAAATTTCGAGCCCTTCTCTCATATTTTGGTGCTATAATCATTACAGAAATAAAATAAAATCTCCCGTTTCGTTAATCTCGTATTCCTCGTTTGTGACAACAAACTTTCAACTTGAAATCAATAACAATGAATTCTGTTATCTGCTATAGTACTTTTTCAACTCAGGTCAGAATATAACTTGATATCTCGTAGCTATCTCACCTCCTTACAAAGGTGCATATCAGTGGGTGGAGCGATTGCATTTATCCTGCTAATAAATTATAGATATATTTTCTTGTAATTTGTTTCACTTTTATCTCCTTAAAGGAAAAGTACGACTAAGAATATAGCTCGAAACTTGCTCGAGAAATTTTATTTTTGCTTTGATATGTTTATGATGCGCTTGGTGAACCTGTAGCAGTTCTCTCTCAAGAAATCGTAATTTTTTTTATTTATCGGCTCGCTCAGGATCGTAACGACTAAACGAGTATTTTCTAAAGAGATGTTTGTAACGATTCATCAGAGTCTTGAAGTCAATAAAAACACTCTTTATGAGGAAGAAAGTAAAGTCAATCATTGTGCTGTTTTCTGTGGATTTTACGTTCTCTAATGAATGATTATATACCACAAAATCAAAACAAGCTTACTCTCCCTAAAATGACATGAAAGACATCGGCCATAAGCCGGGGTCTAGTGGTAGCGTCTTCGCTTCCATGATAGTGCTGACAGGTAGAGTGGAAGTTCAAACCCTACTCGACCGAACTGGGTGAGGTTTTCAGTTCGGGTTTCCCTCACCTACACCAGACGTATGTCAGTTCCCTGGCAACCTAACATCTCCCTTCTCAATTCCCTTTCTCAAATGGTAGTTAGGTGGAAGAGCGCGCCAAATGGCCTGAACCTCGTCATAAGGCACGAAATAAATTAATCAGTTCAATCGTAACACTTTCGATGCAATTTGTGCGTTAACAGCACGTTTCTCTAAATGACACAAAACAAAAATCCGTGTAGTCCTACTTAACTATATAATCATGTATTTCTAAAATTTATTTCTTTTAAGAACACATGCTCCTGCTTTCCCACTCCTTCCCCCACACGTATGTAAGTAAGTGACGTATCAGTAATGTGTGTTCCATTGATTACGTCAAAATCAAGTTCATGAACGGTCTCCCAGGTTCTCGCTTGATACATGCCGTTCTGTCCTGCCACTATAGTGCATTGACAGCAAACACATACAAATGGAAAGAAATCACAAACAAACATCTGCGATTACTAAGATTAAGGAATTACTTTTATCAGAAGAGTAGCTTTACCATTTTTAAACATTTTGTGGGAATCATAAAACACACAGAAAGTTAATTTCTAAGTTTTAAATGTGATATAAAGTTTCTGGTTTCATTTAACTTTTACATTTTTATTATTTCAAAACAAAATTTGCAATTGATTATTAGATTTTAAAAATTTAATAGACACTTTAACTTGGTTTCAGGATACTATTTCGCAAAGATATTTTACTGAACCGGTCCAGAGATCACCGAACGTCTGCCCATGGAACAGTGGTTTAGTGCGCATTAAAACCTGGCGAAAAATCAAAAAGCAAAAGGTCTTTGCTGGCAAACAGTTTTTTTCCGTTCCCACGGTCCGAATCTGATTTTTAAAGTTTCATAATTGAAAATATCGGAACGAAAATGGCGAACGTTAAGTCCAAAGAAAAGAGTTGAATTGCATGATAGAGTTCTTTGGTAATGCATGATGTATTATTAAATCAGGTTCTGGCTTTGCGATTAAAAAAATGCAAATGGAAGATTAAAATAAATGCGAAAAAATAACGCAAAATTAAAGACATTGTTTGTTTTTTTTGTTCACATATCGTTTAGTGCCCATTTCCTTGGAAATCGCCCTCATGTTTTGAATGCATAAGTACACGTATTATATCTATTTTGCGTGTGATAAGTTAAAATATTTAATTTTTAATACACTTATCCCTTTAACCTCTCCAAAAAACACTCTTAAACAGGCACAAATGCATTCTGCATGGCATATCATGCACAGGTAAAGGTTTGCTGCAAGCCGCTGCATTTGCACTTTCAAGAAGTTTTCAGTTTCCAATGAGAAACTTGACGGAAGTACGCAGTGAAACATACTTAATGCCTTATCTTCTCTTGAAGTTTTCAAAATAATTGTTTTTACAGATCGTTCTCACCTCTGATTATTATTAATGTACTACAGAACTTANATTGTCTAGAGAACCGTTACAAACTGCCTATGACCACGTGGAGGACAATAAAGTAATTTACTCTCTGGAAACATGCAAGGAATCATTCTTTCAATTCCGATCAAGGGTCGTAAGGAAGAGGAGGATCAGAAATAAAAGTAGTTCAGTACCTGTTATAATATTGACGGAATACCAACAAAATTGCATTTAATATAACACAAAAAAATATTATTATTTACAAGTTCGTATTATTAACTATAGATTATTCGGAAAATATTGTTCGAAACTATTAAACGAGCTCTAAATTCGAGATTTATTATTTCAATTTAATAATATCTTTTATGTCTTTGGGATGGGAATTACATGCCCCTTTTTGGCAAAGAGTGGTGGAAACACGATAAATATTATGCCTATTGCAAGTATTGTGTTCGTGAACAAGACAGTTTCGTATTAAGTCAGGGTGGCACTTTCGTAATTTGGACTTAACAAACACAACCGTTTAATAAAGATAAATGCGGGGAAGTGTTAAAATATTTAATTCCTTAAATAAAGGTTTACAGGAGTTTCGGGGATGAGACTTACAAATTATCCGAACTTTTCATTGTTATTTCATTATAACAAAATTTCTGTTATTTATTTCTTGACTTATTTTATGACGAGGCGAGGTTCATGCCATGAGATCTGATCTTCTTCCTGACCCCACGATTTGGCAGAAGGAAATGGGATGAATGCTATACCGGCAATTGTGTGGAGTATAGAGTGAGAAGAGGAATCCTCAGCTGAGAACCTTATCCAGTTCTTCCGAGCAGGCAATTGTAACAGACCTCTTCTGCTCAGCAGTGTGTTGGGAACGAAGACACCATCACTAAGCCATAACAATCACAATAATCAAATACAACTGCCACAATAGTAAAATACAATTTTTGGGGTTAGGTACGACATTAAACATTCCTTACATAATATTACACCTAATTGACTATTTCCGGAAACTTGGTATAATGTAACATACAGCCACTCAAAATAAACGTTGAAATCAATGATCTTACGCACGACCGTGTCACACGACGTTCACTATCAATCATATTGTAATCGTTGGTTATAGATGTAAGGCACGTATCGACCGATCATTTTATGCACCGTCTGTGTGATTCGGTTAAATCAAACTCACTTTATGACTTTCATTTTTTTGACTTTTGATCTTGTTTTTATGAGTTCTGTGGCCGCGAGTCATAACCGAAGTCACTGTGCGACCTAAGAAAAGAAATTTAAATTCAACATTTCAAAGTACGCGCTAATTCAGCAGGTAACAAATTGCGGAGTTAAAAAATATGTATTGTGGAGTACATGGTTGGTACAATAATTAACAGCAAATATAATGTTCTGTCTGCTCCTTTAAAGGGTACTTTTGAAACTAAATCCTTTCGGCGAGACAGAAGCTCACTTGTTTCAATCCTTTCAATTCTGATGATCGGGACTACCATTGATTAAAGAAACACATTTTGAACAATTGTAATCGGTCTTTTAAGTATTAATGTTTGTTATTATTTTGAATAGCTGCCCGGGATTTGAAAAGAAACTCAAAACAATCATTACTGGACATTTAGAATTTTAAAACAATTCACAAATAAAACAAAGAAAAATATTTATTTTCATTGTTAAACAAACTTACAAAAAATACATCAACAGTCAAAGAGAAGTGGTACTGCAAATTGATATAATACAGAGGTTATTAAAATATCTATCAACAGCTAATAACTAAATTGTCTAATAACTAAAATATCTAATAACTAAATTGTATTGTTTTCGTTTCACTTATGGTTATGTACTTGAAAACTATTTTCTTCACAGCCTTTATAAAATTTTGCTTCTACGTTTCGGTCACTTCAGATTACATGTTCTGTGGATTGTCCGCGTCATATAACACTATCGAACTCTGGCGGACACATTAGTAAGCTTCACAGTCAACAATCATGCGAGTGAAGATTTATATTTACTGATTACCAGCCTATTTTAATTGATTTTCAGCTCTTCTAATTCATTTATGTTTACGTACTTTGCATTTTAATTGCAATGACCTTCAAGAAGTGTCCTTTGAAATTTCAAATAATTTCATCGATTAACTTTTCCGAATTCCATACCACAGACATTTCAAATAATTCACTTTTATTAGTATAGATTTCCGAATACGTTGTTTAAAAACTTGTTTCAGCTTACGCTTGTCTACAGCAATTATGAATATACTTCATGACCCTCGGAAATAAAATTATCAGGGAAATGTGATATTTACATTTTGCAGCTTTGCAAAAAAAAAGTTTGCCAACCTTTTTCTAAACTACATTGTTATTGTAAATATAATGATTAAATTTGTGTTAGAATTTATTAAAATCCTGTTTCTAATTGTTGAAAAATGTTTATTTATGTCACTTATTGCGATTATGAGGATTTTGAGGAGCAATGCGATCAAAAACCGCGACAAAGAAAAGAAAAAAGACTCCAGATTTCCACCGGATTGTTTTGTAATACCCCAAAAACTTAAACATCGCTTTTCTAGACATTAACGTACACGAATAAAATTACACAGAAACAATCAGCGAACCCAAACCCCGATCTGTATGGGTAAATTTAACAAGATCGTAATTTTTTAAAGGTTTCGCTCAGTTATATTGTTCCTCAAAATCACTGCACAGTGGTCAGTAGTTAAGATATGTTGGTTTGGGGATTTCATTGGGACCTTCATTGTATGAGTGCCATTTGATTTTTATATTCGTATTATGGTTTGCTGCGGGTATAGTCAAATGCACGCAGAAATGTTATTAGAGGAAAAAGTTACTCAGGCAGTCATTAGTTCCACTCCTTTCCTGATCATGTAGGTTTATTCTTAAAATTACGTATTAGGGACATCATAACTTTAAGTACGTTGCTACTTACATATCCTTTCAATGGAATATCAGAGAATGACCGAATGAATTTTGCCTTTAATGTTTTCAGAGTGTTGCGAATTGAATTTGATGCTCGCTTAAAGTCTAAGGCCGAACAACACGAACAATTAAAACATGACGACTAATGAAATCTGTTGTTTCATTTCATCAGAACAATAAAAATCTGGAGTATGTCCCATCCGACTTTCCAATTTCGTTTCGTTTGGATAACATTCTGTCGGAAGTTACAATACATGCACCATCTATATCACACAAATGGGGAGACCTACGACAGATTTCATCTTTAGTTTATTAATTACTTCTACTACATAAATCAGGAGTTGATATTTCCAAGCAATTAGTCCTCTTGATATAATTAATGAATACTTCACATCAAATAAAGCATAAAATAATTGGAAAACTGCATCCTTAAAAGATTCTAAAGAAACCAGGAAAAGATTATATTCATAATGCAATACCAAAATTCCTACTATGGAAACCTACCTACAAAAATATAAACTTTTCCACGGCAATTCATACTTTTGCAAACTTTAAAAAAATCATCTCTACGAAATAATAAGTATCGTACGACCTTAGATGGACCCCACACATTTCCTTCACTAAGCCTTCATGTGGGGTCCTCCCTTACATGTGGGGTCGGCGAATGGATATATGATGCTTCGATTTTGGATTTGACCGGGGAATATTCGAGAAGCCCTTCCTGCCGCACCTCCCCTGAAGCGGTGATAGTAAATGAAATGGGGGTGAATGATTATGAGCGAATGTTGTGGTGGAAACGGGAGAACCCCGAGAAAACCTACCGCGAACACCACCTCGGATCGGACCGGATTTGAACCGGCGTCCCCAGAGTGCGTTAAGCACTACGCCACGGGTCGGCCTGGACCACACACATCTCCAATAATGATTTAAGTAGTGGAAGTAAATACAAAGCGTTATTTATAGTTTAAATAATTATTGACGAGTATAAATGTTCTTATATTATTTCGTAGAGCTTGAATGTGATTCCAAACTTTAGTGATACACTGAAGATTATGGTGAAACCAAGAAAACGCTATGGATAGGAGACACTGGTTACCACGAAAACAGTAACAAGCAACGTGACATGACAAGCTGGGTTAATACGTTTAAAACACATGAATAATAAAAACACGCACTACTTCACCTGGTTGTCTCAAATCGTTATCGACTGTGGAAAAATTGACAAACTAAGAACACGACGCATTGCCAGTTCGGATACATTTTAACACCATGCCAATGTATCATCCATTACACTACTGTGATTACGTAAAAATATGGAGGTTATAAAATCTACCTCCGTTTCACGAGAGCAGTAAACAAATTTGACATTTCGGTTAGTTAAAATTAAATGTTAGTTTCTATCAGAGAATAGAATTGTAAAGGCGCGTTTACATTTTGAAGCAAAGTGTTATATAACATTTGCTACGTAACATTTGCTATATGTAGGAAAATGTTATATTCCTTTTCGCTACATGTAGCATTTGTTACATAAAGCAAATTGTATATAGCACTTTGCTACATGTAGCACTTTGTTATATGAGCAGTTTTAGACAATGTATGTAGCATTTTTAGACAATTCGGGGCAGCTCTCATTATGTTGTTGAAAGATAATTCCTGGCAACAGTCAGATTTTTTATAAATATGAACCCAAAGCGTTGCTTACACTTTCTTAACCCGCGCTTACACAGTGGGGCAATATGCTATATAGCAAATGTTATATAACATTTTGCTACACAATTTCATGCCTCTGCAAAATGCAACATTTGCTTTATGTAGCATTCCTCAAAAGACTCTGCTACATGTAGCAAAATGCTACGTGTAGCTAAAATTTTTGTTATATAGCAATACAACCGCGTTTACACTATGTGACAATCTGCCATATAACAAATGAAAAGAAACAACGCGCACACGCACAGGCNATATATATATATATATATATATATATATATATATATATATATATATATATATATATATATATATACACAGGGGGAGGGGAATTCCAGGATCAAACCCACCCCAAAATTAGTAAAAATATCCCAATTCCTCTTGTTTTTCGTTTAAAAAAATTAAAATTTCATGTCTATAATTCGCATTGGATAGTAAAAAATAGTTTATAACAAAATTGAATATTGCCTCAAAATTGCATCCTTTGGTACCAAACTATCCAATTCTCTTTGCTTCCAGACTTTTCTACCCCCCCTAAAAAATCGTCGAATCATCACTAAGGTAATGACTTTTATAGTGTAACATTGCCCGCTCTTTGGTAAGATCTACACGTGCAAACTCTCTTCTCGTCGTGTCCATAGATTGACTTACAAACACCTCAAGGTGAGTCGGTCGAGGTCTCTAAAATCATGTTTCGGATAATAATAACGACTGATTAATAACGAGTGATCAAAATGCAACCCTAGTGCTTTCACCTTGCCATCTGCGGGATATGTGCCCCGTAGACACGAAACTGCGTAATATCATCCTTTTCTTTTAACTGATACTTTGATTTCTCTAATACGTTATTGTACCATAGAATATAACATCTAAAACGAGCTAGTTTTTAACAAGTTTTGTTTGATTTGTAGGTCTTCCAGGTATTAACGTGAGGACGAGAGTACGAGTGAGAGATACCGAAAAGGTAACTTATAGTATATGTCCGCGTTCACTGAAGTCAAGTGGCCAACCATTCACGGAACTTACTACTGTATTGCTACTCATTAAAATATCATTACAATATTATCTAAATGCATAGAATTAACGTTATTGGTAGATAGGAATTTGTTAAACGATGAACTTATGCTAGTCCACTGGTAAAAGCATAATTTTTCAACATCTCGAATTTCAATAGCATCTCTAATATTTAATATTATATTGACTATGACCTGGTTTCCTTTAAAGGATATTTTAAATCAAACTCATAGATACATAAATTACACCTAATTAATACCTAGGTATGGGGCAACCTTTATGTAGAACAAGCTTGCCAGATATTAATATCGATTCCTTTTTATTTTTTAATTTTAAAACGGAATATATATGAGTGACTTCACATCAAAGGTTGACATCTATCAAAAAGTTGAAATTGAGTTAGCAATGGATTCCTATAGTATTTTTCTCCCTTTAATCGACAGTTAATTTATTTTCGATCAAAAACGGCCACAATAACGTCAAATTCCGTTATAAAATTTAAGATTTGTTTCAAAAACAGACTCCTGCAATGGCATTTACTTTCAAAAACGGACACCTACCAAACAGCCGATGAAATCGTCTTATTTCAATCACGTGACAGTATATTCAACAATCGCTGTCTCATCTTCCCTTGTATCGAGCTGAGAATTACTTCGGTCGTGTATTTTTATTATTGAAGGCTTTTAGTGAATTATTTTCTATCATATGGCTTGCTGTAAGATCAGTAACGGAAATAAGAATGCAAGTTAGTGATGAATAAGGAAGAGTGAACCAAAATCCTGAAAAAGGAACTCCGTATGATTCACAAACCATTGCATAAACATCCAAAGTCTTCTACACGTTTCGTTACAGTTGTTTTCGCGAATTAGCAAAGACTATAGTCGTTAAATCATCGGCATACGCTATCAATTCCACGCCCCGTTCTTTCAAATCCCATAGCACACGATCCATCACTATATTCCAGAAGATCGGTCCTCTGGCTGATCCCTGTGGACATCCAATAGTTGCTGTCTTCTCTATTCGCACACCGCCAATATACGGGACCACAGTTCGATTTTCGAAATATGATTTTACCATGTTTAACAAGTGCGATGGCAAATACTTCTGTTCTAAAGTCTCTACAATTGTTGACCATTTGGCATTATCAAATGCATCCTTTATGTCAAGAAAAAGACATGCACAATACTTTTCGTCAAGCTTCGTAATCGTTGATAACAACAATGTTAGTGCATCATCAGTGCTTTTTCCCAGCATGAAACCGAACTGACGATCATTCATTCCCCCAGAGCGGTACAGGTAGGTTACTATACGCCTTGTCAATAGTTTATCGAACAATTTTCCATACGTCTGTATTAGTGAAATAAGTCGGTAGGATGAAGGATTGCATGGGGGTCAGTCCTTTCCTTTCAAAAATAACTTCACTATGCTGACTTTCCAGCAGCTCGGGAAATAAGACGCGCGCAAGCAATTATTATAAATACTACATAAAGGTCTTAAAAGTGCTTCAAGTGTTCGTTGCATCATTTCATGTTGTCATATCCCGGTGCTCTTTTCCGACCCATTTGTCGAGCACACTAATATTTCCTCTGGTGTTATTTCTTCTATATCTTCCGTTTTCCTAATATTGCCACTCCGGTGGCTGATCTGTCCGGAAATTTGTATTAAAAAGTGTCTCTCCTGTCTCCAGCCATGTTTGCGTGTACGTAGCTGTTTCCCTTTGAGTTATGTCCATATTTCTTTTCTGCGAATCTTATTGACACTTAATAAATACCGGATCCCCCAAGTCGATTTTGCGAATGACCTTTCTATGAAGTATTGCCAACTACTTTTTTTCTATGTAACTATTTCTTCTTTTAAGGTCTTCTTTGCCAATTTGTAATTCATTAATTCAACAGAAGTATCTATAGATCCCAAACTTGTAATATACACGCATGCA
>NNCF01129947.1:222506-240796 GCA_002313205.1 Laupala kohalensis | reverse complement strand
TATATATATATATATATAATAAATTTCCTTTCAGTAAGGTTTGCGGACTACCATAGCATCGGCACAGCCGCAGATCAATTTTTTGAACAAATTAAATGAGCTTTCGATTGCACTTGGTCTGCCGCCTAATCAAATGACCTTTTTCTTCTCTTCTGCTATATTTATTGCGTCACAGCGCTTGCATACATCACTGCTCGATCGGTAAACCAATCAAAACCTCTTACTTAGGATTACTGATAATGTTAGCAAAAAATAGTGTCTAATAAAATGACAGAATTTTGTGACAATAAGAACTGGATTCATAATCTATTGCTGTGAGTAGAAACAGAAAATATTAGGAAACTTTGGATATGCCAGGGAAACTATGATGATGGACGGCGTTGTAAATAAATTTATTGTCAAAAAAGCAGTACAAACTGCGTATGACCACGTGGAGGACAATACACTAATTTACTCTCCGGAAGCAAGCAAGGAACCATCCCATCAATTCCAATCAAGGGCCCTAAGACAGAGACAGATTCAAAAATTTCAGCAAAAGTTCCTAGATAAGATAAAAAGTTAGCTGCGAGTTATAATACTAATAGAATGTCAATATGTTTGTAATTTAACGCAAATATGTTTGTAAATTTACATGTACAAGTTATTATCGAACTATAGATAATTCTGAGTATAGTGTTTAAAAATTGTAAGTATTGAAACAACACTAAATTCACGATTTATTGTTACAATAAACACGCCCCTAGACAAAGCCTAGGGAACCTGTATAAGAAATCCGTCTCTACCCGAAGGAAAACCGGAGAAAAACTCGGGCCAGGATGGAGCTACAGGATTAATGCACACAACCGTCCCAAAGTTGACTACACATAAAACTAAATTAATATGAGACATACGATAACTCAATCATGCAAGAAAATAGTTTTTGAAATTGTTATAAGTTGTTTAAAAAGTGCTACAGCAATGGCGTGATAAAGTACAAGACGGATTTAACTTTTATTAAAATCAATAAATTCTTTTACATTGTAGAAGCACTCGTGCAGGAGGTAGTTTATAACCGCGGATTTGAAGAGATTCAATTTCATAATATCTTTTATATTCTTGGGCAGGGAATTATATAGAACGATTCCGAATGATATGGTCCTTTTTGGCAAAGAGTGGTTGACACTCTAGGGCGACGAATATTACTACTATTGCGAGTATTGTGTTCGTGAACGAGACTGTTTCGTATGAAGCAAGGGTGGCACTTCAGTAATTCGGTCTTAACAAACACGACCGTTTCATAAATATAAATGCAGGGAAGTGTTAAAATATTTAATTCCTTGAATAATACTCAGACCGGAATTGCCCCAGAAGGTAATGCCGTAACGTAAATGGGAGTAAACGTTTGCAAAATATACGCAACGGGAAATACGTGGACTAACTACGTTAACTAAGATAGGTAATGTGTAACACAATTTGCTTAATGTGGTATTAAGATTTTTCAACGTGACAATTCCATTTGAGGTTGTCTTGAATTTGGAGACCTAAGAATTTTGTATTCGTTTAATTTTTTAATTGTGTTCCGTTTAAAGAAGGAGAAACCTGGGATAAAGATTTTGTGATACTATTTTGAAATGACATAGACACTGGTTTGTCAGTGTTTACAATGAAACGATTTGAATGGAACCAAGCCGAAAGGTTAGACAAAACTTTTTGGAGCGTTGGCGTGTTTAAATAATAAGAAAGAAAATATGGTGCTTGTAGTGGAAATTGACTTCCTAAAACCATGTTGATCGTCAGAGAGAATGTTATTTTTTCATTAAAAACTCTAGAAGACGCTTATAGAACAAATTTTCAAGTATTTTTAAGAAAATGGGTAGTAGAGATATTGTTCGATAATTTCCAACATTAAGTTTGTTTCCTTTCTTGTGTAAAGGTTTCACTTTATCTCTCTTATATACGTTAGGAAACAGCCCTTCCGATAAAGAACTATTAAAAATATTTATGCGGCTGAACGCAACTTAAATCGCAAGTTCCTTTCAAAGTCTTGAAACTAATGGTCTACGTGTAGCAAACCCTCATTGTGGCAAATTCTCGACCGAAAAGAAGGCTCTTCTTCTTCTTCGACGAGTTCCAACTTCACACCTGTTGCTTTATTGATTTAATATCAGTAAAGTGTTGGTCTCACATTTTTGCCATTCCACAATTTCAGTCATCAATGATCTCTCCTCCCACAACTGATTTTACAATATTAGCCAGACCGGAAAGAGACCCTTCTTTCTCTCCGTTTTCTGAAGATTTTATCGCACTTCTCACTCTCAAAAAAACGTTTCCTCCACAATTTTACCAACGTCGATGGCTTAACCCATTCCGCGTTTATATCATGATTCCGATTCAGAATCGCATATACTTCCAGAATCATAATACAAGACGAACACATGGTATAAATCATGGAAACAGCAGAGTGCGTTCCTCAACAATCACAGAACTGTGTCGGCAATGAAGTGAGTCATCCATATATTGGTTTGTAACTAACGTTACACGAGTCGGAGAGTTGTGTTTCTCTTCTACGTTATTATTGAATTCTTTTTATAATCAATAACATTTAAGGGGAAAGTTGCATAGCACTGTAACTAAGTGAATTCGTGTCATACCTGATCTTTTGTTATTTTTCAGTCTAAATTCATCCACGGGGCACGTATAATTCACAAAGCGGATAATAAACAGTCGTATAATCGGGAGTTTATGTCTGAGTGGGGATAAACTGATTGCTTCATAATTAGTGATAGTGACGAGCTCTGTAGGTAGAGTCATATGGATTGACGATAGTGTTTACTATTCCATTTCATCAAATACTTATGACTAATTCCACCTTCACTGTACTTGGTCAACAATTCGTTATTGTGTCGCTACAAATAGCCGACATCCTGTTAAAAGGCGTTACAGAAGTGAAGGTTCTAGTTTATATTGCATGGACACCTCCAGTTTCGTCCTGGCTTGCTGAGTTTCATAAAGTTCGTATATTTTCTTCTATTCCCCTGAAGTCGTTTGAAGTAGTTTCTTAAAGTGAAGATATGTAGCAATTTTAGAAGTCGGAATTTCAGCACACGCAAATTTTAAAGACGAATATACTGAAGTTGACCAATTGCTTCGAGTATTACATAGTTCTACGAAACATATGCAAGAATTAATAATCACTCAACTACTGAGTCATTAGCTAATTTGCTTATATAAATCTTACATGCCACCTGAAATGATAGATCCATCGACAACCCAATGATTGAATTTTAAAACAAACTTTTTTCTACAAACATTTGTCGAGACATATCTTCTTTTTTCTTCACTCCTTTTATCCTCAACTCATGTGGCCTCATAACTCATGTGACTGAAGAATTATAAGGGTGCCGGGTGCCCTCTCCATTCACATCCCTCGTGGTTGATGACCTCGTGAATGATATATGGATAACGATAGAGATATTGTGGTGGAATGGTAGACACTGTAAAGCAGAGTGCACTGAGAAAACCTACCTCGGACCCACTTCCTCTACGGTTCTTCTTTGGACCAGCGTTGTTGAGATGAGTCACCGGTGGCAGAGGTGGTAGTGTTGTCGCTCATCAGTAAGTTATCCCGGGTTCGATTCCCGATAGGATGAAAATTTGTAGCTTTTTCACATTAATGTCCCAGTTCATATATCTGTGACTACTGAAAAGCAAACATTCCTTCCTCTATCCAGTTCCTTCTAGTATCAATAATTCTAAGTGTAAGTAACTACTCCTACTAACCCCTCCACGTAGGCCAAGTTGTGGGTAAACCCAGCTAAGCGGTTCACCTACTAACAATGACCTACCACCCAATTCCTACCTCCTATCGCTCCATGTAGAGAAGCTTCAATAACACGCTGCATTTACAAATACAACAAAGATGAGTCATGGTTATTGTTTGTCTTGTCATGTATTAGTCTCATCGGTGTTAAAATATCACATTATTAGTATTAACCCCGATGAAAAAGTAATAAAGTTCAACATGATAATTATTCAACTAATCTCCTTTTCCTAATATTTCAAGTATATTTGTACTTGAATAATTTTTCTTAGTTGTAAAATAAGGCAAAGAAAACAAAGACTAAAACTGTCATAGTAAATACTTTTATTTCTTAAATATTATCTAGTACGTGGTCTACTGATGGAAACTTACTCATTACTTAACGGCATATACTCGTAATTGGAGAACGTAAGTTTCAACAATATTTTACTTGTTTTGTGGCTCATGTATCAGTCTTTGGAGCTTGTCAAAGATATCGGGAGAAACAAAGTGAAGGTCGTATATTTGAGTAATTAATAGTCCTTGTTTGACTAAAGCCTTGATTATAAATGAAAGTTGTTGTGCGTAAGTGGGCCCACTTAAGAAACTTTTGTTTTCAAATAGAACGCGAATGTGCTTTTATTGCCGAAAATGAAGCCGTCCATAGATGGCAGTTGCCGTATTCGGAAGAATCGATACTACATGACCACACAATAGCGCATTCCTCAAGGACAATGCGTAACAATCCACAATTTCAAACGTGATAAATTCTCCTTGTTCTACGCAGGTTCGTCATGCTGCATTAGATCTGTCATATCTGAATTTTATCGGAACTCATCACATTGCGGATTCTCCTATTGTTACTTGTTTTTAAGGGATAGCTTTTTCTTATTGAGCGGATGTTTAAAAAGAAATTATACAGATATTTTACTTTAATTTGCTACGCTCATTTACTTTCTTGGACTTATCTCGTTAAAATTTTGAGTAAATCATTTTAAATTACTGAATATTCTTCAATTGTGAACTATGAAGCTCAATCAGAATGTAATTTTACTCCATTATCCGATAATGATGAACGGTTTTCAGAAAGGTTAAGAAACAAAATATTGATGATTGACTGTACGGTGTTTCACGAAACTCAAATGTGAGCGGACCAACGAAATTAAAATATAACATTGTTAGGATAGAGATGAACAGTCTACTCGTATAGCAAAAAACAAAACATTACTAACGTTCATTATGTATTGTCTTGGACTTTCGTTGTCTTGTTACCAGATAACAAAAAATATTTTTCATCAGGAAATCTGTTTTAGTGACTCACTAGTGACCAATTATTAATGTTAGGTTGAAGTACTCCTATTTCTCAAAAAGGAGTCATCTTTTCAAATTGCTCCCCAAATACTACGAAGGCACATAGAGAGTAAAACAACCACTTTTATGAGCAGCCACTAAATGGGCCAAACATTTGAGGCAGACACAGAATATAACACAACTTAAAGGATAATTACATATCTCACCTAAATGTTTAATCATAGAGAAAAGAATTAAAAAGAGTTTTACTTTAGAGATTGAGGGGCTGACATCGGTAATTATATTGCATTTCATATTTTTCAAGTAGCGTAAGAACCAGTTAAAAAACATGGTGTTTCCGATACTGACACCCGAAAGCGATACGAAAATTTCTCCGCATGGTGAGACCATCGAGAGTAGTGAAGGTTACAAATATGCAATTTGTATTGTTTATTATTATAGTCATTAAATATATGGTAACTCAAAAACAGATTTGAGCGAAGGGTGACCTTGGGACTCAAACTCTACAACGAGTGACTGGACCTCGAGAGTGCAATCTTCAAGCGATATTTACCTTAGTACGTTTCTTTCAATGATGTTGTTTGCAAATTGTCGCACTGAATCCAAGAATACATCCTTTTGTGCACTACCCACTGAGATTGGTTTGTTTCCATCATTTGAACTGATCCCGATATGAAATCAGTTCAAATGTATGAAAACTTAAATGTTTCTTTCACCACTGGAATGAATTAGTATGTGAGTATACCTTGTGTTTCTTCCTAAGTTAGAGAATTATAGTGAAATCAGTGTATTTGTTATTTTAGCATTACATTGTTGTTACTTTTGTGTATTATTTACAAATGTGGTTGGTGAAACCTTTCCCGTTCCCCTGCATAACAATTATATCGAGAGAATGCATTGGCATTCCCCGTGGCGCTCACGTGTGTCCGAGGGTAGTAACCGGGTCATTTACAGTTACAATATGTAGTATCTACTTCACCCATTTATTTTTACGTTTCTATACAAGTGTTGCGAGGGAGAGATTTTGTTGTATTTGCAACGAAATCTCTTCCTTCACAAAATAAATATTTCCAAGTTGGTTCTTCAGAGAATAAGGTTTTTATTACAGAAATGAATGAACCTGTCTTGGGATAAAACAAAGGAGGTTGACACGACACGACAGGTGACCGATTGAACGCTCCGCTTGAATTAGTTTCTCACGTATATAACCAAGTTGCGGCGTCGGTGGCAGCAATCCACGGAACCCAGTGCTCTTCTGCGTAGTGGTACCGCCAGTGGAAAGCTTCGTCGTGGTGTCTCTCGCGTCGGGCTTCGAAGTCGCAGTCGCCAAGTTTGGAGGACGAAATTTCCTCAGCGTCAGGGCGTTGTCAGTGTTGAACTTCGAAGATCCTTTTGAATGTAAGTCTTCAGGATGTGACTTCTCCGGGGTTCAGCGCCGGTGAAGTTTAAATGTATATCGTTAGGATATGGTTTCTCTAGACTTCGGCGTGGTTGAAGTTCAGCGTTGAATGCTTTCTAGGCTCGTTGAAATATGTATCCAGAATTGTAGAAATACATATTGTCAGAGTTGCAGAAATATATCGCCAGGATATGATTAGGATTCAGCGTAGGAATTCGGTATGGACGAAATTCAACTTAGAACGTTTTCATGCGCAGCGGTGTGCTCCAGTCGAGGCTCGCTAGGATAATAAATGTTTCGTTGCTATCAGGTTGCGTTTTAACAGAAACATATGACTGCCTGGAGGCTTAACACTGTCTCATAGTTCATTCCTTAAAGATAATAATCCTAATAGGTCGTGCGGGGGGCAGATTAGTGAGTGCCGGTATGGAATCGCAGTCGAGACGACTTGTTTCATGGAGTCTTCTATTTGTTTACTGTTTCGAAGGTTCCTTGGCGTCGTGGTTTGAGGTTCTCTTATATAGAGGGCGGTAGAGGGCCTTGGAGATTAGTAAACAGTAAACAACATGGTGAACGTATAGCTTTTCGTGGCAAGTTTTTTCTAAGTTTCTTGCGTGTGAAGGTATGTACCTTGTCGATATGTAGGAATAGCGTTCCTACATCAACGTTGTTAATAGGCGTCGGCGTTACGGGGGAGATTCATTGATGCGTATGTATGGCACGCATTTGGTGTGTACTATGTAGAGAAGGACATGTCTCTACACAAGGAAAGAACTTGAAGAATAGTAAAGTACAATACTAATTCATTAATAAGTTTTCTTTCGATAAAAAATACTTTCAAAAGAAAATATAACAAAAAGTGTCTGGCAGAAATGAACTCATAACTAATGTTTTTCATAGTTTGCAACTACAAAGGTCTGAATTAATCGCTAGTCTTACTTCACTCAGGGCGCGTGGCGGTAACTTGTTGACCTACAAAAGCTATACCACTTGCGGGCGACTGAACGATAGTGGGCGTCGGGAAGGCTCTTCCGATTTTACGTCGTATTGTACCAGAAACGGGTGAGACTCATTTCTTACACAATTCTAGTATATTTATCATCCTCAGCTCTTTATCCTAATATTTATGTTTGTATATGCTGTAAAAGCCGTCCAAATAACAAATTACGTCTCCATGAACATGTTGACGGAAAAGAATATTACAAATATTTTAAATTTGATAGGATGAGGGACTTTTAAAAAATATTTGTCCTAAATGGAGTTGAAGTAAATTACTCGACATTAGTTTGTTGAAAAAGAATTGTATTTGACAAAAATTGATATTAAAATGTTATAGAACAAAAATCAAATATACAAATTAATTTTTCAACCTTTTGACTATTTCCTATCTTCATTTATCCTGTAGGCAGACATGAAAAGTGAAATACAGCGCGTATCCTCGCAAGTTTTGTGTATAGTATATATTTCAATCTCTTTAAAAATTTGAGTTACTGAGAAAAATCTGAGTGGCAATATAAAAGGCTTCACTGAAATTGAAAACCAATTCCCTGTCTTGCGTCGCTACTCAGCAATCAGCCGCAACACCCCCTCCGGATAATAGATAATCCTTCATGGTCAACGGAAACCTTCGCGCAGGTGGTTCATTCCTTTATGGGAAACGTGGGTTACCTTTTGAATTCCATCGATCGCCGCGCTCAAGTGGTAGCCACCCCGTAACTTATTTCGCAAAGAATGTAATCGAAAATCAGGATAAAAAAAGTCTTCTTCATAATATTTATATCCAACACAGTAAAAATTTTACCATATTTGTTTCGCTTCGTCTATTTAACGGCAGTACTCGAGTCAATAAAACAGCAGTCGTTTTAGAATTATTTTCAAGACAAAAAGTGCCTGAAAAACGTACCAGAGTACCTATTTCAATTCTTATTCACTATGATTTCAAGAATAGCATGTATTACGCAACGTTCTCATAACGGAAACAATAAAGAGGCACAACAAAGTAGATATAAATATGTAGCAATAAGAGATGTACTTACAGATAACACAAAAAATGACCTTTTAACAGACAAAAAAAACTATTTCAGACTATTAAAACAGACTACTACAAAAAACAGAGAACTATTTCAAATAACTTTGTATTTTTTTAATTTAGCTATATTTTTAATAATAGGTTACTTTGGTATCAGTCGAGATTTATAAAACTAAGAATACAGCTTACTGCCGAATTTTGCCATATAGTTTCATAGTGAAGCTAGGAAGCCCTCTTTTTTTGAAACAATAAAAAAATAT
Organism: Laupala kohalensis; assembly: GCA_002313205.1. Classification (NCBI taxonomy): domain Eukaryota; kingdom Metazoa; phylum Arthropoda; class Insecta; order Orthoptera; family Trigonidiidae; genus Laupala; species Laupala kohalensis. Next base: position 232,019 of record NNCF01129947.1, on the reverse strand, counting down.
CTTTCTGCAGTAATTAATTAGAAATCATACGAATGAAACATTCCATACATTTTTTGAACAATTTTTGAGTTTTCACGTTTACAACAAAGTTGGTAGAATAATCTTTATTTTGTTAATGACACGAGTAATAAATGAAATTTTGGCATAATTTGTAATCAATGATTACTATAAATGTTATTTTACAATTTTTAATTTGGTAATTAATGGCTGCTAAACATCCCATCCATTTCTTCATTTAATTTTCCTGATTCATTGTGAAGGTATAACAACCACCTTCATATTGTCAATGACTAAACTAATAAATGTCAATTTAGCATAATTAATTAGTATTAGTACTTCATATCCCACAAATATAGTTTTGAATTTTTTATGGCTGTCCCACCTTCACAGTGAAGCTGAAGTAATCATGTACGTTTCTAAGAGGTAAGTGACAAGTGTTGTTTTAGTGTGTTTAATTAATACTCAACGAGTACTAAATATTCCGTATTCACATTGACGCTGAAAATAAGACTCATATTAATAAAACTGTAAATCATATTAATAAAAACAGTTATAAAAGTGATTTCAGTTTAATTAAATAGTAGTTAATAAGTATTAAATATACTATCTCTTTTTTATTGTTTCTGGTTGTTCCAGCTTCACATTGATGCTATGACAACACCTTACTGATCTCGACAATCTCTCAGCACAGCAGTTTACAGCCCATCCTGGCCCGGGTTTTTCTCCCATCCTGGCCCGGGTTTTTCTCCCATCCTGGCCCGGGTTTTTCTCCGGTTTTCCTTCGGGTAGAGGCGGATTTATCATACAGGTTCTCTAGGCTTTGTCTAGGGGCGGGTCTATTGTAACAATAAATCGTGAATTTAGTGTTATTTCAATTCTTAAGCACTATACTCAGAATAATCTATAGTTCGATAATAACTTACATGTAATTTTTTGCTTAAAATTACAAACATATTGACATTCTATTAGTATTATAACTCGCAGCTAACTTTTTATCTTATCTAGGAATTTTTGCTGAATATTTTGAATCCGCCTCTGCCTTAGGGCCCTTGATCGGAATTGATGGGATGGTTCCTTGCTTGCTTCCGGAGAGTAAATTAGTTTTTTTCCCCTCCACGTGGTCATACGCAGTTTGTACTGTTTTTTGACAATAAATTTATTATTATTATTATTATTACTAGACATGGTCTCCACTTGAACCAATCTAGAAATCACACACTTGCTAGGTTTATTACAACAAGGATCCTGGGTACACACAATTCTCCACCTGAAACCACCTCCATTCTTGCTCCTGCAAACCAACCAGCATCTCCTTTCAATCCACCACTTGCACCCAATCCTCTTCCAACTCCCATTCCTACTTGCTCACCAAATACTTTGCCTGTTCCTCTCACATCCATTCCTCTCACTTCTCCTACTCACCCTAACTCTCCATCTCGCCCCATCTCACCTTCCTATGCCTCTGTGGAGTCCTGCCAATCCACATCACCCAAACCCCGACTCAGTATACCTGCTTCTCGCATCACTTCCTATAACCTAAGCTGTATCCCCATGAACCTATGACATTCCCTAACTTCTGTACCTGACTTGACAAGCAACAAAACACTATCTATTCTACACCAAAACATACGATCATTAAAAAACAAAATAAATTTTAGAGGTACAGTTAGATGCAACATTGAGGCATATATCAGTACTATGTTTCACTGAACATTGGCTGTCAGACACTCAAATTAACAACACATCATTCCCAGGGTACTTTCAAGCAGGATTTTATTGCCGTAAAATAGATAAACTTGACAAAAATAAGCATCATGCATATGGAGGTCTTGTATTTAAAAATAAACATAGAATCCAGGCAAAATACAGATTTTAACTACTTGTTTAAGGACTCAGACTTTGAGTGTACTATAGTTGAAATCCTCGCTTTAAAGATATTTAATTTAAATATTTACAAAGCACCTAATGGAAATCTTGAAACCTTAAGAAAGAAACCTAGAAACAGTTCTTAACAAACTGACAAAACACAAGAACCATTTTATCATTAATTGCGGGGATCTGAACATAGACTTTTTACAAACAAACAAAAATATCATTGAACACGAACAAGAAAAGTTCATCCACCTAATGAAATCGTTTAATTTGGAAACCATAATAAACAAACCCACAAGAATAACAAATAGCACTCAAACAATAATTGACCAAATGCTAATTGACAGGAGCAAACACATTTATCTTGCCTCTCCATATGATACGGGACTAAGTGACTATTAATGCACAGATCCTCTCACTTAAAACTTATACTAACTCCCAAAAGCCCCCCATAGTAACTAACAGAAGAATATTTAACTCTAAATATCAAATTTAAATACATTTCTAAATAATGAAATGTGAACTCAGGTTTATGAAACCTCTAATGTAGATAGCAAGTACAACAAACTCTTCAACCAGTTATTAAATTATTTTGACATATCCCATCCATATAAGCAGCAAACACAAAAACTACAAAGTAAAATACTTTGGCTGACTAGAGGAATCAAAATATCATGTGAACAGAAGAGAAGACTCCATATTTTAACTAAACAACCATCATGTCCCATTCAACTCAAAACATATTACAAACAATAAGTGGTACTTAAAAAAGTAATAATTAAAGCCAAACAGATGACGAATGACAAATACATAGAGAAATCTACCAACAAAATGAAAGCTGTGTGGAATATTGTTAAGCAAACCACTATGCAAGTCACCAAGAAACAACAACACATAGAATTGATACAAGACAATAACAAAATAGTACACCCCATTGAATTTGCTAATACACTCAACCACCATTTCACAGGCATAACCAACTAACTACAAAATAAGCAAAACACAGCCACACTACAAACTCTACCACTAATAAGCTCTACCACTATTCATGTAACATCAACAATGTATATCAGGAAAATTAATGAGGAAGAAGTCCTTCAGATAATTAGTAAAATGAAAAACAAAACATCCTTCGGAATTGATATACCAGACTCCGTCGTTAACAAAATAGTACATAATCAAACCACTCATTCACTCGTATAACTCCTTAACCCAAGGTATCTTCCCACAAATTTTTAAAACTACTTTCATAAAACCTCTTCACAAAAAAGAAGACAAACATAATATAACAAACTATAGGACAATATCATTTCTCACAGGTTTCTCAAAATACTAGAAAAACTATTTAATAACAGATTAAAAAGTTTCTTAACATGTAACAAAATTATTACAGACTCCCAACATGGATTTAGAGACAAAAAGATCTATTGAAACTGCTCTATTTGCTTTTCTCAATGAAATTTTGATTGCACTAGAGCAGAAAGAAATCCCTGTTGGATTATTCTTAGATCTCACAAAAGCTTTTGATATAATTAATCATGAAATTCTCCTCAGTAAACTAGAAAATTATGGAATCTGGGGAATAGGATACAACTGGCTAAAGTCATATTTATCTGAAAGACAACAAATAGTACAAGTATCCTACCAACATGTAAATCAAATAAAACATCACCGGTCTCAGTCCATGCATGTCACTCACGGAATTCCACAGGGCTCCACCCTGGGACCCATACTATTTCTTCTATACATTAATGACATTCCATCTGTCATTGAAAACAACAAAATTGTACTTTTTGCTGATGACAAACATATTTTTCCGTGCCAAAACTGGTGAAAACTTACTTAACACTACCAAATCCACTATCGCCACCCTAATCCAATGGTTCCAACAAAACAAACTCATAATAAACACTGACAAAACTTCCTTTTCATAATCCTCATTTATCTAAACAGCCGACACCTAACATCGAATAATTAATTCCGTGGTAATGGAATGGTACAATGGTAACCACTTCATCTTTAAACAAACAACACAGTTTCTGGGACTTACTATACAAGACAACATGAAATGGAACTATTACCTAGAAACACTGAATATGAAACTTAGCATAATAAACTACGTCATCCGAGTTCTAACAGCAAATTGCACAACAGATACCCTTCTAACAGTATACTATGCAAATGTCCATTCCATTCTAAAATATGGTATAATATTTTGGAGACAAGCACCAGAAACAAAACAAACTTTTAGGTCACAAAAGATAATAATGTGAACAATTACCACCACTAATAAACTTTCTTCATGTAAACCATTATTTGAAAAGTTAAAAATACTTCCATTGCCATGCATGTACATTTTTGAAACTTTGAGCTTTGTAAAAAAGGATCTACTAGACAAGGGACCACTCTACAGATTTCATACCACTGTTCATGTTCACAACACTAGGCAGGCGAAATATCCATCAACCATAGATAACATCCACTCTTAGCCAAAAAAGCACTCATAATGCAGGTGTACAGCTATATAATGTGTTACCACTAAACCTTAAAAACATCAATACACTGAACCCATTAAAAATAAAACTCAAACAATTCTTACAACAGAAACTCTACTACAGTGTACAAGAATTCCTCAATGGCAATAACTAATGTATGACATACAATCTGTTGCAGATAATCATTAGAACAAAGGTGCAGAAGGGTGACTCATGATGCAGGAAAAGATCTAACAACATTAAACTACACTGTTTTAGCATAAATATAGATCTTGACATAAATTAATAAAATAAAAGTAAAATAATAGAATTCCTATCATAGATATCTAATAACCCTAGCCTAAATAAATATTAATATTCTGTAATACTAAAGAGTTCAAAATATTCCCCATGTTTTTTTAATAGAACACAATGGTCCTTTCTATGTATTTTGTATGTGAGCAACAATTATGACAATCGTGAATCAAAAACAGAATTCCACTCCCATATCTAACTCATTCTTTATTTAAAATTCTATTAAATGTTCAAAATCTGAAAATGGTCTCTAGTTTTCCTAAGTCAAAACCATGTTTCAAATTATGCTAGAGGAGCTTATAACTTTATGAGAGCTCTGTCTATGAATTTGGGAACAATTGTTTTGCATTTTATTTCCATTGTATTATCTTTATTATAAAATTTAATGCACTTTTGAAGAATAATATTCTTTTTTTTTTTCTTCCAAAGAGAGGTTTGTTGAACCATTTAATTCTTTCCATTTGGAATACATTACATCATCTTCACTCCTTTGACACATTTCATTTTTATTGGCTCAACTTAGGAATTGATATCGAACCCAGGCTTTTATCTGATAATAAGTAAAGCACAATATTTTTCTCTGAATTTATTGGCTTCTTCCATATTCCAGCAGTCAGGAAGGTCAAAACTACAATTATGTTATGTGTATCTTTTGTACCTTTGGATCTGGACAGTTCATTAGTGTTATCAACTTTATTGCATCAGGAGAAACAGAAAACAAAACTTGTTTCATCCCTCCATCTTTTGCTATCTTTTTCAATTCTGTTTCATTTTTTTTTTTTTTTTTTTCAAGAAGTACACTATTATTCACAATTTTTGTTTTATTTATTGTAATGGGTAATTTTTTATTGTATTCTTGTGTTAAATTGAACTTCACATAAAAAAATTAATTATTTCAAATTTGATGTACATGGGGGTGGGGGGTGAATAGTAAAATTTGGAAAAAATAAATCATAAAGTCATACTACTTGACAAGCCAATATTATTATTATTATTATATTATCTTATACTAATATCATCATTCTGAGAATAGTATGTTGTTCTCATTTAGGAAAGGATATTTCGTTACATCAGATGTAGCAAACAATGTACTATAAACAATGGAAACAATGTTCTATAAACTTACTACAGCTGGGAATCCATTAAACTTACAAATTAAATACAAACAAATCTTGCATGATGAATACATAAGTAAAAAAATAAATAAAAAGTAAAAATTAAATATGTAAAACAGCATAACAAAATTGTTGGCAACAATGGTTTTATATCACCATTAATTTTCTAATGATAGGTTCTTCTGAATGTAGTTATTTTATCTTTGAAGAGCCAAATTTATTTTTAAGTTATAGTTTTAATAATGCCCACATTAAATGAATTATGATATGAATTAACTTACTTGCGGAGTACCCCAAAGATCAATTCTCGGCCCTATACTCTTTTTATTGTATGTGAACGACATGTCATCATCCACATCAGATTGCAAAATGGTTCTTTTTGCTGATAACACTAATTTACTATGTAAACACGCCAATGCTCAAAAAGTTTTGTCTAACCTTTCGACTTGGTTCCATGCAAATCGTCTCATTGTAAACACTGACAAAACAGTGTCTATGTCATTTCACAATAGTATCACAAAATCTTTACCCCAGGTTTCTCTTTCTTTAAACGGAACACAATTAAAAACTGTTACAAATACAAAATTCTTAGGTCTCCATATTCAAGACAACCTCAAATGGAATTGTCACATTGACAATCTTAATTCCCAATTAAGCAAATTGTGTTACGCATTCCGAATCTTAGTTAACGCAGTTAGTCCACGTATTTCCCGTTGCGTATATTTTGCAAACGTTTACTCCCATTTACGTTACGGCATTACCTTCTGGGGTAATTCCGGTCAGAGTATTCAAACTTTCAGAATTCAGAAGAGGATAGTTCGGATAATTTGTAAATCTCACCCCCGAAACTCTTGTAAACCTTTATTCAAGGAATTAAATATCTTAACACTTCCCTGCATTTATATTTATGAAACAGTCGTGTTTGTTAAGACCGAATTACTGAAGTGCCACCCTTTCTTTATACGAAACAGTCTCGTTCACGAACACTATACACGCAATAGTAGTAATATTCATCGCCCAAGAGTGTCAACCACTCTTTGCCAAAAAGGACTTTATCATTCGGTAATCGTTCTGTATAATTCTTTACCCAAGAATATAAAAGACATGAAATTGAATATCTTCAAATCCGCGGTTAAAAACTACCTCCTGCACCAGTGCTTCTACAATGTAAAAGAATTTATTGATTTTAATAAAAGTTAAATTCGTCTTGTACTTTATCACGCCATTGCTGTAGTACTTTTTAAACAACTTATAACAATTTCAAAAACTATTTTCTTGCATGATTGTGTTGTCTTATGGCTCATATTAATTTAGTTTTATGTGTACTCAACTTTGGCACGGTTGTGTACATAAATTCTGTAGCCCCATCCTGGCCCGGGTTTTTCTTCGTTTTTCCTTCTGGTAAAGGCGGATTTATCATACAGGTTCTCTAGGCTTTGTCTATGGGCGTGTTTATTGTAACAATGGTTTTATAATAAACTATAATATTTTCTATACGCTATAAGAAAATAATTCTGAAAAGAGAATTTAGTGATTAATGAAAACTGGTCTGATCATCACAGACAATGTTATCATGAAATAATAAAACTAGAAGATTCTTATCGAAAAAATCTTCCTGTTGTTCTAGTGTTTATCAAAGAGATTTTAGTACAATTCAATGACATTTTAAAAATACAGTAGAACCTTGTTTACCAGGATAATGGGGGAGGGGGGGGGCGTACAGATAAATGAAAACCACAATTAATTGAGACACTTTATTTAATGAATTATGTACATAAACATGCATACATATGTGTGTAGTATGTCACGTTATCAGGCGTTGAAATAAGAAGTAATCAGTCTTCGTTTCTTGTAGTTTGAAATTATTTTTCTTACTTCGTTTCTAATACTTTTCAAATTCATTACGTCCTGGAAGTCAAAATTTTATTGGTACCTGAGGGTCTCTGTAACTAAGTTTCGAGGAACCTATGTATACTCCTGGAATTATAAAAGGGCTCAGGAAAATATAAGTCCCGCGCTCTTGGAGATTTGATGCCGTTAGGTTTGCAACGCAACGTCTCTGCGACGGGGAGAAGCTCCTCATTTTCGTTCCACCAATCGTAGGCAAACATGAAACTGCTTCCATATTTGGCGGACCAATAGAAGACTAGTACTGGCGAACATACCCCTATTAAATCGTAACGAGAGAAAATGTTTTATTGCGCCGTTATTAAAGAAATATTTCATAAATTTTTATTATACACATTTTAGACTTCCATAACAAAAAATATTCTATATATTCTCAACTTCAATAAATTTCATATTTCTCTGTGTTTAAATGACATCTCAAGATTCGTTGTCCCATAACGCCTTCCTAGAGAATATAAAAAATATTCGAGTTTCTGTAAAAAAGGTTGCGTCTTACTCTAAAAAAATATTGTTTCTATCATAGAATTTGGATATCATCGCAAGATATCGTATGGTTTTTTCAAAATGCGAATCAGGAATTACTTATAAATATTCCTATACTTTCTGAACTTTATACAGTGGCGTAAAGAACCCTAAGCTCATTGGCATAAAGTGATGAGTATTTTCTATCGTAATTTCACATAATTTGCAATTCTTTTATACTATTCTTATATGTCAATTGGAATTCAAGAATAATAAAAACAATTGTATAAAATATGAATGAATAACACAAAAGATTAATTCCAGTGACATTATTATTGTTAAACCACTTAAAGAATAAATAAATTACATCTACTAGAAGTATATAGATCCCAGATATAACATTTTGGCTGAAATAGTGCAACATAAAAAAACATGCTCAAAGAGTAATATTACAAAAAACGTTTTTTAGATTTCAATAAATATACAAAAACACAAATCACTTTTATTAAGATATTCAAATGAAATTGAGTTGTATTCACGCAGATTGACTAAGATAGGCACACAATAAAACATCGCATTTCAATTATGGTAAAGTTAAGTAATTTACCAATACGAGAAAAATATTCCTGAATATAGTATAGAATAAAAATTAATATTGCTAGTAATTGAGTAACTCTCACTCTCTCAGATATCAATTACAACATTTTCTCTATTTTCCTTTTCCTTTCATACTTTCTTTCTTTTCTTCTTTCTTACCTCCCTTCCTTCTTTCCTTCCTTCTTTATTTATTTCCTTCCGTCCTTCCATCCACCCTTCCTTCAATCCTTCCATCCATCCTTCCCTCAATCCATCCTTCCTTCCTTCCTTCCTTTCCTTCCTTCTTTCCTTCTTTCTTTCTCACCTTTTTTTCTATTTCCTTTCTTTCCTTCGTTCTTTCTTTCTTGTTTTCCTTCCTGTACACTTATATACGTTCAGGGAAATTAATTATAATTCATTCGCATTAATTTCAAAAGAGTACCACTTCTATTTTTCACAATAACAGAATTCATTTGATACACATATAATAATAATATTAATAATAAAAACTCATTCCTCATTTAAAATGTTAGCATTAATATTCAGTATTATTCATTGATTTCAACAGCAGGGGACGAAAATGGTAATTTAAATGGTAATTTAACTCTTGTAAACCTTTATTCAAGGAATTAAATATCTTAACACTTCCCTGCATTTATATTTATGAAACAGTCGTGTTTGTTAAGACCAAATTACTGAAGTGCCACCCTTTCTTTATACGAAACAGTCTCGTTCACGAACACTATACACGCAATAGTAGTAATATTCATCGCCCAAGAGTGTCAACCACT